>JBAMAW010001481.1:0-64455 GCA_037043295.1 Amiota minor | reverse complement strand
TTTTGAAAACGGACCGAACTAATTTGTACTCCCAATAGCATACTTTTACGGCACATTAATTAATTATGTAAGGTATTTGTTTGTATTGTATTTAGTTTACAGTTATTTATGTACGTGTACATATGTGTATGTGTGATGTACGTGCGTTTGACATTCTTAAGTTGTAATTAAAATACTTAAAAACCACTCACACATCATTTATCACACTCTTACGAATACTTATTGTAAATACAACCAACATACGAGGTTTGTTCAAAAAGAATTTCCACTTATATTTGATTTTCTTGTGGCATTATGTTGGTAATCATGTCCCTCACCTATGCTGACAAGGTTGGCCATTTAAAATGTTTAGTTCATTTTTGACAGCTGCTTTGCTAGCACATGTTTTGGCTCGTCTTCGATTTTTGCCTATTCCTTCCAAAAAATGGAATTAATGTATTAAATTTTGTGTAAAAAACAAAAGTACCTAAGTGCGCGGACACATTCAGAATGTTGACTGTGCCATATAGTGAAGCTATTTTGGACCGAAGCAATATTTATCGGTGGTACAAAATGTTCTCACAGGGCCGAGAAGATGTGAATGACGAAGAATATGCCGAATGCCCGAGAACGAAGGAGTTGAACAAGATCACATAAAATGATTTTTTGAAGTGCTTCATTAGCATAAGTGGGGATTACTTTGAAGAGGACAAAATAGATGTTGATGAATAAATAAGTATTTTTTGAAAAAACACAAAATTCGTGATACTTTTTGAACAGACCTCGTACATAAGTAGGAAATGGATTCACTTTCACTAATTTTAATACCACACATGCGTACAAGTATCTGTGTTTGTATGTATGTGTGTGTGTGTATGTGTGTGTGTGTGTGTGTGTTTTTGTGTGTGTGTTTTTGTGTGTGTGTGTGTGTGTGTGTGTGTGTGTGACATTAATCAAAAGAGAAAAGAGGGAGAGAATAAAAAAGAAAACTGAACCGAAATCATCTTAAAATCAACATAAAATTTATAAATCATAAATGAATATTGGACTGAATCCCAAATGACTGCAGTCACTTTCGGTTTATGTATGTACATACTTAGCCAGCAGTAAATAAGGACAAACAAATATATTCCTTTTATATTTTCAATGGATGATGAGCAAAAGATTCTTATGAAAAGTTGAAATCATTTTTTAAAAAGGAAAATTAATGTACAGCACAGTACACAACAAAAGCAAATGTCTAACTGAAATTGATGTGATGATATATATTTTTTAGGGTTCCGGACCCAAAGGGTACCAAAGGGAACCCTATTGCAGAGACTTCGTTGTCCGTCATTTTCACAGAATGTGCAGTTCTAGCCGGGCATCAGCAACAAATACTAAAACTAAAATATTTTCAAAAAAAAAATAAAAGGTGGTCCCCTATACAAGAAACATTTTGGTTTATATGGCAGCTACAAAACCATTTTTGTTTCTTTTCACTATTGAACAGAAATTTAGACACAATAAGTTTTTAATATAGGCGCGGTACATTTGTTAGAATCAGTAAAATCGGACCACTAGATCCCATACGATCTGGTACGGAACCCTCGGTGTACGAGTCTGACTCGCACTTGGCCGATTTTTTCTTTTTATAACAAATTTAGGAAAATGTCATGCTCAAATATCAAATTCATGATTTCACACAACTTTAATTGAAGTGTCAGGGTCCATCCCTTCCGAATTGAAATCAAAAATGTTGCTAATATGTCTATGTGTGGTCTATGCCGCCTTTTTCGGTGTTTCAGTATGACAAAGTAACCCATAGTAAAATCTATACTTAAGACTTTCTAAGACCCTATAGAGTTTAAATTCTTGATTACCAATTTACT
Source organism: Amiota minor (assembly GCA_037043295.1). NCBI lineage: Eukaryota > Metazoa > Arthropoda > Insecta > Diptera > Drosophilidae > Amiota > Amiota minor. The sequence goes on along the minus strand of JBAMAW010001481.1, from coordinate 62,605 downwards.
TAAAAATTTCTGCTTACAAATGTGACTTGTTCCAAGCTATGAAAATCCAAATAGAATGGAATAATATTCCACAAAAATATTACTTATTAATAATCAGCAGTAATCCTACTCAGAATAAGAAATCATGGACCAAATTTGCATATTGTTTTACTCAATATTGTACGTGACTCTATTCGCTTCAACCTCAACATGAATGTGATGTTGCTAATTAAAAGTATTCTACTAGTAAAACAATGATATAACGAATATGAATATACTTATTTTCTTCCTTATGTTCAAAGTTATTATTGGTCTGGTAGTGGTTTATGTCAGAGTTGAAAGGGGAGAATCAACGAATTTTTTATGTTAAGATTTAGATGTGATTTGTTGAACAAGTTAAGAACTATAATACATATTATTGGAATTTTTTTTTTTTTTGTGAAGCCCTTCGCTTAGTCCCCCTGTGATCGGAAAAGGAAATCCATGAGGTGGTAACGTTTTAACCTCCAAGTGTTGTCCAACAGATTGATGGCATATTTGGTTTCCGTGTAATTTAAACCTGATGATGTATTTTTTGCTGCAGTTCACGATTTCCTCAGTCACCGTTGACACAAAGTTGCGGACATACGAGTACCATTCAGCGTTGGCAAGTCTCCTTAAGCTTAGTTTAGAATTGTGCGGCATGAGCCAACTCATCCTGGATATAGTACATATGTGGTTCAGCTGTTATCTTTTATGTATGTATAATATGAGGTTTCCAACTCAATTGACCATCAAGTGTTCCCCCTCCGGGAAATTCTTCTGAGTTTTATATCCTTATGTATAGAACTCATATTCCTGGAGGGAACATTAGAACATTATTTTCATTTATAATTTGTGATCCAGGTTATCCTCTATAAATTGGATTTCTTGGCTACTACATGAATGAAAACATAATGGGGCACCAACCCATGGACTTTTTGGAGTTCGAATTGGTAGTACCTTGGGTACGAAGTCTGATCAGAGGATATTTTCTGGTACCACGGGTGGTCAGGAGCCCACGGAACTTGTTCCGTCCTGGTCAGCGGGTACGGCCCCCTTGTGGGAGTATCGTGGTGGCTATGGTTTAATACCCAAATGCGGGTAGAGTAATAACTCGACGTGGAGTTGCGTTATACAACCGGGTGCTGTGACCCAGAGAGCAGCAGAGGTTTAAGGTGGGCCTCGCTCCCCACCAAGGAGGGAGTCATATTCCAAATTTAATATGACTCTAATTTGGTACCTGCGGATATTTATCCAAGGGGACGTTGATTGACGTTCAGTCCATGTGCTTGGCACCGTGTTCTTGAGTCTTCTTATAGACAGACGAGCACGTAAAACTCCGGTACTTCATTGACCATCAAGTGTTTTCATAGACTCTTTGTTTAACTGCGGAAGTGTGGTAAAAAAAACTATTAATTTACAATTTGACTGCAATTAAGAGATGTACAAACTACCGAGAAGTGATACGACTCACAAATTCATAATGCAGATGAGTCTGCCTTTTTTTTTTTGGTTATTATTACGGAGTCTCTCACTATGTTATTACATGATAAAAAGAAGATTCATTCCAGGAACAAAAGAATGCCCAAAGATCAGGTTACTTTTCTTTAGTAAATGTTTAGTAAAGATTTGTACCTCCAAAACAAAGGTATTGTATTTTATACAAGGATAAGGGTACTTACTTAGGATCCTAAGACTTTAAGCAATCATAATTGTATTGTACTTAAAAAAATTTTAAAAATTTTTAATCAAATGTCAACAGAACATTTTCGAAACATACAATTGAATTGTCTCCGTGGCGTAGTGGTTAGAGAGTAGGACTTGCAAACCGAGGGCGTGGGGTTCGAGTCCTGTACTGGGAATATATATATAATATATATATATATATATTTTTTTTTTGAAGTGAAACTTCTTTAGCGAAGGGGAGTAAATCCCAAAAAAATATGAAAATGAAATGTGACGAAAATCAAAATTTGACAATGTTATTATTATATTGGAGCTATTTAGGCAAATACAATTGATACAGTTTTTAAAGCTTAATTCCTATAATATTTATTTATTTATTTATTTATTGTATAATAGAAAACTTAATTCTAAAATACAATATTAAAGCTGAAGCAACAAAGGCCTTGAGACTAACTGATTTAGATTTAATTTATTTATTAGTAATATGAAATTTTTTAAGTTAATTTGACTGGCTTCTGTAAGTAGATGGCGAAGTGGAAGGATGTGAAGGGAGTTACACAGAGATTGCAAGTTGGTACTGTTGTCTTGTTGAGAAGATGTTCATCTGAAAACTTTGTGTGGCCTAGTCTGAATCTGGTATACAATACACATTCTTTCCTGTTGATAGTTGGCGGGATGCTGAGTGCTTGTCTTGTTGGATTGATTTGTTTATAAAAGTGGGAGTATTCGTTCCATATTGCATTCAATTTCTCTGCTGTTGTGTTGTTTACCAGGTTCTTGATGTCATCTTTATTGGACGCGTTGTGGAGTAGAAGTGGAGCTCGTGTTGCAGAGTTCGCCGCAGCGTCAGCTTGTTCGTTACCTGTTATTCCTACATGGCTAGGTATCCACATCAGCCGAATTTTGTTGTGATGATTTATAATTAAGTCTCTTATAATGCTGACTGTTGATTCAATGTTGTTGATATAATTCCTATAATATACTTTATGGAAAAAAAAAAATCATTTATAAAAATCCACGAAAAACTCCTCTTTTTATACTTATATATTTCAATATAAATGCATGGAATCTACATACATATATTTTTATATAGAAAAATTATTGTGATTATTTATTTCTAATGAAATTGTATCTTCATAATGACTATTTTTCAGGTCGTACAAAACTGAAATCGCCGAAATGGAGACAGTACTTTGAAGCGTTTCCTCTATGGTTATTTAATTAATTAATTAATTAATGAACTACGTTATTCTAATTTAATATTGCATACACTCAATCATCACTCAACATAAAAAATTACTATTGTACTTACTACTTACTTACTTACTTACTTACTACTTACATGACTATGATGATGATGATGATGAAAATATTATGTAATTGTAACTGTAATTAAAATAAAAATTAACTTGAGTATTTTCTCAGATTTGGGTTTCCAAAACAAATATAAGTATATGAAATATAATATAAAAAATAAAACAACAAGAAAGCAAACAAAGATATTAAATAGAATTTTAAAGAAAGCAAATGAAATTGAAAAAAAATCAAATATACACAAAATAAAATTGAAATAATTAGTTAAAATATATGGAAATGATTAAAGAAAATTTATTGTATTGTAAAATGCAAAAAAGCACAACAAGTTAACAACAACAACAACATGAAGTAGATAAATTGAAAATTAAATTTAAAAAAATTAATGAATAAGAATTTAAAAAAAATTAATAACAAACAAAAACGAAAACCGTAAATTTATACAAAATGAAAAGAAAAGAATAACCACGCTCACTACCACAACCACCACAACCACCACAACCACCACCACCACCTCCAACACCATTAAACCCAACAAATCAAAATAGTTTTTAATGGCATAAGAAATAAAAAACAAAATAAAATAAAATAAATTAAAATATATATAAATATAAATTTACACCAAAAAATAATAAATGAAAAAAGGAAAGATTTTTGATATAAAAAAGAAATCCTGCCCCGAAAAGTGAATTATACATACTTTTTTTTTTTTCAATTTTTATTACAATATTTATTATTTGTAATCAACAAAAAGAAACCTTTGTTTCAATCGCCACAAAGCAAATCCATCGATCGACCCACAAGTCATAAAATATAAAAATTAATAATAAATAATATTTTTTAAATTGAAAATCTCAAAAAAAATAAACAGAAGAAAAATTAAATGCTGGAACAGGTTGGAGTTAGATCTGAAGCTAAGCCTGAAGTTGAAGCCCAAAAAAAAAGTGAACAGAATGCGAGGTTGAGGAGCCCCAGTAACCCATGTCAAACCTTGACAAATACAAAAAAAAAATTATATAAATAGTGTGCCTCACCCTCATAAGCACAATATAGAAGTGAAACTTCTTTAGCGAAGGTAGGTAAATCCAAAAATTAGAAAATGAAATGTGACGAAAATCAAAATGCGATGATTCAGCAGGGACCCACAAAATAATGCGCATTGTCTTGTGCGAGCTCGTTTGCAGCGAAGAGAATGAATACTTATGCATGAGTAAGAGAGAGATAAAAGACCCTTTACTGATTGTGTTTACTTTACGAAAGAACGTACAAACAAGTGGCCGAATAATCGAAACATAAAATAACTTTTTTGTATTGAAACAATAAAACACTACAATATTATGTATTATTGCTTGACCATCTACTTTAGAAGTTTCACTTCCGTATTGTATTTGCCTAAATAGCTCCAATAGAATAATAACATCGTCAAATTTTGATTTTCGTCACATTGCATTTCCATATTTTTTTTTTTTTTGTATTTACTCCCCTTCGCTAAAGAAGTTTCACTTGAAAAAAAAAATATATATATATATTCCCAGTGCAGGACTCGAACCCCACGCCCTCGGTTTGCAATCACTACGCCATGGAGCCTTTTCAATTGTATAATAATAACATTGTCAAATTTTGATTTTCGTCACATTGCATTTCCATATTTTTTTGGATTTACCAATTGATTTTTTAAACAGCTTCAAACTCAGCTTCAGCTTCATCATTCTGTTTCAGCCTTAAATCTTATTATCAATGATATACCCTACATCCCACACTCACACCCACATTCAATTTCATTTGATAGCGGAGAATGTGATTCGGCAGAACAGTTAATAAGATTTATGGACACCAAAATCAATGAGCAAATTAGTACATTATGGTAACATACTTCTTGTATATTCTATGTGTGGGAGATTCCTAAAGACCTTTTTGTTTTCCATTCTATTCTGTTTTTTTTTTCCTGTTTCTCTATACATATGTTGATATTGATACGAGTACATACAGTACCGAATCGAAAACTCCGACACTCAGTAATTGAGACAACGAATTTTGCTTTTTTATTTACCTGAAGAGTCCGGACACTACTTCTTAAATCATTATTTATTTGTAAATTTTATTGTATAGAAAAAAATTTAGAGGATGACCTGGCTTAGGCCCTACTATGCGCCAGTAACTTAACTAAAATAGTCGCCCTATTTATCGAAAAATTACCGGATCTATATAATTTTAATGAAAACAATAATTGATAAACGATAAACATCCAAACAAATTCAATGAATTCTTTATTCTTAAACTTTAATAAGTATAGATTTTGGGTCCGGGATCAAGTTTAATCTGATATCGGCTAAGGGGGCTTTTCACAAATATTTTGAGAATTTCACCGAAATCTACTCCATTAGTATTTTCCCATAAAATGTAGACAATATTCAATCAAATCTGTCTGCATTCGATTGATTGGTTGGGTCATTAGTCATAAGTGGAAATAGTGGAATAGGCCAAACAATTCTGAAAATTTTATTATACCTATGAACTATATAAACTATATTCATATTAAAGAAGTAGTCCCAAAAATAAGTAATATTTATTTTTGATCATGTGACCAATTAAGAATGTCTTACTATATAATACATTTATTGGCTATCAAATCGGTCTAGCAATGTTGCCTTGTATGTTTATGGGTAATTGATTTTTTTCAATGTTAGTAGGACAACTGATGGGACAGTTTTCCAAGTTCTAAATATTAACAGATAAATCTCATAAATAAACTCTAAATTAACATTATTTCGTCTAAAACTTTCCATATTTCTAATCATAATGCATTGTCTAACTTTTTGGGTGTCATAAATAGTATCTAGAACTATATCATATTGCCAATTTGTGTGGTTAATCATAGGGAAATCTTTTTGTATTTTGGTTTAGCTTTATCACTGGAAGTAAATAGATATAAAGATATAGATATTGTAATTTTTTATTTTTTAATTAATTTTTTATTTTTTATATATATATTTAACTAGCAATTCTACCTATTTTCTTTACAGAAAAGAAAAAATTGATAAAAACATAAAAATCATTTCTAATTTTTGTTTTTTTTTTTTTTTAATTTTCTGTTTCCAAATGAACAATGGAAATGGATGATGAAGATGTGTTAAGAAATCTGTCTAAATTAAAAACTTAAAAAAAGAATATAAATTTGTTATTAATTAAAATGAAAAAACACTAAATAATATGCATAAAATTAATATTAAATATAAATAAATAAAAATTGATGGCTTAGTGCTTCTCAAATGCACATTAATACAAAAATTAATTAAAAAAAAAAAAAATAAATAAAAACCAAAAGATATAAAAAAACTAAATGTTAAATCAAAAAAAAAAAAAAAACCAAAAAAAAAAGAAGATAAAAATCTAAACAAAAATATTAAAAATGTAATTGTGTTAAAATTTGTTTCTATGTCTTTTCGAAAATAACATAAAAAATAATCTTTTAACTTTAAATACTTAACTCTATTAATATTGTATTAAGCTTTTTATGCTTGGTTTTTTACAACACTACAAAACTCGATCCCTTTCACTTTAAATAGAAAACAAAACATACAAAAAGAATACATACAAGAAATAGAATAGAAATGCTCAATATGCTTAGATTCTTAGATTTAATGTAAGACATTCAAGCTGATAAGATTGTTAGGGTTTTTTGTCATCCAGTAATCGGAGAACTATGCTTTCTGATACTCTAATTACCTGTATAAGAGATATTACTAAGTACATACATAGCAACTAAATGTACGAGTACATATGACTGCTCAGATTTGACGAAGTTGTTATGATGTTTTTGGTATGGGAAACTACATCATCCAGTAATCGGAGAACTATTCTTTCTGATACTCTAACTACCTGTATAAGAGACATTACTAAGTACATATTGTACATAGCAACTAACTGTACGAGTACATGTGACTGCTCACATTTGATGAAATTGTTATGATGTTTTTGTATGGGAAACTACATCATCCAGTAATCGGAGAACCATGCTTTCTAATACTCTAATTACCTGTATAAGAGACATTACTATGTACATACACAGCAACTAAATGTATGAGTACATGTGACTGCTCACATTTGATGAAGTTGTTATGATGTTTTTGTATGGTAAACTACATCATCAGGTCATCGGAGAACTATGCTCTCTAATACTCTAATTATATAACTGCTCACAGAACTGTGCTTCTGATACTCTGATTATCTGTGTATGAGACATTATTATGTTCATATAACTGCTCACATCTGATGAAGTTATTATGGGTTTTGTATGGGAGACTACTTCATCCAGAAATCGTACTCTGATTATCAGTGTACGAGACATTAGTTTGTACATAGAAATTACATATAACTGCTCACATCTGATGAAGTTGTTATGAATTTTGTATGGGAAATTATTGTACTTCATCCAATAATCTGAGATCTTTGCATATCGAGCAAATAGCATTTAAAAACATATATTGTATATATAATATATTAAGATTTTCATTTTCAAAATTTAACAATCACGCTAAATTTCTCAACAAATCCTTCTAAAGAACATTAACTTCGGAAATTCACCGAAGTTTACATACCTTTCATACAAATCATAGGAACAGAATTTTTCATTTAGAATTCAAAAATTGGATGCAGAAATTTCACTTAGATTTAGCATTGCTTTTTGAGTAAATAAAGAACTTATTCACATGGACATGAATAGGATACTTTTTATATGGCACTTCTTGATTCAGTCAATGAATTTTTTTTATATTTTTTATATCAACAATAATATTATGACAGTCCAAATTTACATCTATTATTCTTTGATATTAAAATCATGGATTCTATTCTATATACATAATATAGTTGTGTTGTATAGATGAAGATGTCAAGTTTTGAAGCTCTAATATAAAAAAAATATAAAAGTTAAAGGAAAAAATATCTGTTTCAGTAATCAGGAATTTCTAATTACAAAGTAGAACAATACAAAGTCTATGTAACCTGGCATTTTCTGTGCATATAAAAGGATATCATCACCTAATCCTATACACTTTGGGTTTGTGTTGTAAGGTATGAAAAACACAACTATATAGTATTTATGCTGTAACTGTACTTATAAGTATATAGAACAAACATAAAACAACGCACACTCACTCTCTTTTTCATGTATTGAAAAAAATAAAAACTAAAAAATAAAAAAATAATCTACATTATTTGTAAATACTATAAATACATTTATAAGTACAGTCGTCAGCAGAAAACGCTTAAAGAGAACACAAAGACAGAAACAAAAAACACTATTAAAAAAATAAATAAGAAATAAATAAACAACAAACATGGAAAACTTAAGAATTAAAAAATCTCAACCATATTCAAAATGCGCTTAAAAATAAATAGTAATAATAAATCCATTTTTTTTTTTTTTTTTCACACAACAAACAAAAAAGAAAAGAGAAAAAGTGATTTAAAAATTTTTAATTTAATTGTAAAATAAAATTTGTACATTCAAACAAATCGAATGAAGGATGAAGGATGAATGATGAATGATAAAGTGAAGTTGAAGAGAAATTGGTTATAGGGAAATATTTATATGCTCCTATGATTATTTGCTTCTTTTAAATTTGTTTTTTTCTTAATATTTTCAGTTTCATCCATTTATTTCAATAAGGACAAATCAAGAAGAAATTTTTCCTTTTGTTTTTTGTTTTTTTTTTTTTTTTGTTTTTTCTTCAAAAAAATGTTGCAAAATGTTATACTTTTTTCATAAGTTTATAAATGAAAATTATACATAATCTAATCATAACTGTCTCTTACTAGTTATAAGGACCTTAGAGAAAGAGAGAAAGGAAGATGCTGATGAAAGCCTAGCGAAGATGATTCAATCCTTAATTCCCATATAAGTAAGACCTTTTGTATCAACATAATGCATAATTTCAAATATCTAAAATCAATAAATTTCATACCAATTTTTTGTACCAATGAAACTATATCCTAATATGAAATAAGTATATCTGGAAATAGGATTTAATATCAGGGTACTTAGTCCAGAACTTGACAAATTAGGAAGTGAAAAAGGAACAGTTAACAATAACATTGTGTAAGTATAAGAAACACAGGCTTATGATACTTGAATTCTTATTGATCCAGTCTCTTATTTAACCATATTATAAGAACACCTAGTGATCTCATAATGTAGATACTTGTGGATAAGAAAAGATCTTTTGGAAACCTCAGTTTGTTGAGATATTATCCACTAGAGTCTAGTAGGTCAATGATATTTGAATACTTATTGATCCGGTCTCTTATTTAACCATATTATAAAAACACCTAGTGACCTCATAATGTAGATACTTGTGGATAAGAAAAGATCCTTTGGAAACTAAAGTTTGTTCAGATATTATCCACTAGAGTCTAGTAGGTCAATGATATTTGAATACTTATTGATCCAGTCTTCTTATATATCCATATTATAAGAACACCTAGTGATCTCATAATGTAGATACTTGTGGATAAGAAAAGATCTTTTGGAAACGTAAGTTTGTTCAGATATTATCCACTAGAGTCTAGTAGGTCAATGATATTTCAATACTTATTGATCCGGTCTCTTATTTATCTATATTAAAAGTACACCTAGTGATCTCATAATGTAGATACTTGTGACTAAGAAAAGATCCTTTGGAAACGTAAGTTTGTTCAGATATTATCCACTAGAGTCTAGTAGGTCAATGATATTTCAATACTTATTGATCCAGTCTTCTTATATATCCATATTATAAGAACACCTAGTGATCTCATAATGTAGATACTTGAGGATAAGAAAAGATCTTTTGGAAACGTAAGTTTGTTCAGATATTATCCACTAGAGTCTAGTAGGTCAATGATATTTCAATACTTATTGATCCGGTCTCTTATTTATCTATATTAAAAGTACACCTAGTGATCTCATAATGTAGATACTTGTGACTAAGAAAAGATCCTTTGGAAACGTAAGTTTGTTCAGATATTATCCACTAGAGTCTAGTAGGTCAATGATATTTCAATACTTATTGATCCAGTCTTCTTATATATCCATATTATAAGAACACCTAGTGATCTCATAATGTAGATACTTGAGGATAAGAAAAGATCTTTTGGAAACGTAAGTTTGTTCAGATATTATCCACTAGAGTCTAGTAGGTCAATGATATTTCAATACTTATTGATCCGGTCTCTTATTTATCTATATTAAAAGTACACCTAGTGATCTCATAATGTAGATACTTGTGACTAAGAAAAGATCCTTTGGAAACGTAAGTTTGTTCAGATATTATCCACTAGAGTCTAGTAGGTCAATGATATTTCAATACTTATTGATCCAGTCTTCTTATATATCCATATTATAAGAACACCTAGTGATCTCATAATGTAGATACTTGAGGATAAGAAAAGATCTTTTGGAAACGTAAGTTTGTTCAGATATTATCCACTAGAGTCTAGTAGGTCAATGATATTTCAATACTTATTGATCCGGTCTTCTTATATATCCATATTATAAGAACACCTAGTGATCTCATAATGTAGATACTTGTGACTAAGAAAAGATCCTTTGGAAACGTAAGTTTGTTCAGATATTATCCACTAGAGTCTAGTAGGTCAATGATATTTGAATACTTATTGATCCAGTCTTCTTATATATCCATATTATAAGAACACCTAGTGATCTCATAATGTAGATACTTGAGGATAAGAAAAGATCTTTTGGAAACGTAAGTTTGTTCAGATATTATCCACTAGAGTCTAGTAGGTCAATGATATTTCAATACTTATTGATCCGGTCTCTTATTTATCTATATTAAAAGTACACCTAGTGATCTCATAATGTAGATACTTGTGACTAAGAAAAGATCCTTTGGAAACTAAGGTTTGTTCAGATATTATCCACTAGAGTCTAGTAGGTCAATGATATTTGAATACTTATTGATCCAGTCTTCTTATATATCCATATTATAAGAACACCTAGTGATCTCATAATGTAGATACTTGAGGATAAGAAAAGATCTTTTGGAAACGTAAGTTTGTTCAGATATTATCCACTAGAGTCTAGTAGGTCAATGATATTTGAATACTTATTGATCCAGTCTTCTTATATATCCATATTATAAGAACACCTAGTGATCTCATAATGTAGATACTTGTGGATAAGAAAAGATCCTTTGGAAACTAAAGTTTGTTCAGATATTCTCCACTAGAGTCTAGTAGGTCAATGATATTTGAATACTTATTGATCCGGTCTCTTATTTATCTATATTAAAAGTACACCTAGTGATCTCATAATGTAGATACTTGTGGATAAGAAATGATCCTTTGGAAATTTATTATTGGATACTTGGATACTTGGATACTCATTGCTCAACCCTCGAAATTTAGACAAATTATTAGAAAATTTGTATCCTAATGCACTTTTGCATTTTGAAGTGTGTTCTAATTTCACTAGACTTGAGCAAAACCTATGATTGGAATGAGCCTTAAATCGTACTATGTACATACTTTTAGCTAAATTATCCATTTTCATCATTTATCATTCTGAATCTCGGTGTATGGTAGCGTCCGTCATATAATGACTTAGCTGAATTGATAATTTCATTCTAAAATATCTTTGACACAAAAAAATGTCTTTATGAATCATCAAATGCGACTTGTAATAATAAATTTAATTACATATTATTTTTTACATATTTTCCATTTTCCATTTTACATTTTCCATTTGTGTTTTTTGTTTTTTGTTTTGTTTTTAAACAAAATGACGTAAATTGAAGAAAACAAACGAAGACAAAGCAAATCATGTACAAAAGAATTTTTTTTTGTTATTTATTGTTGTTAAATTTTTGTGTACAACAAAAAAAAATTACATAATTAATTTAATTAATTATTAAAGAGGCATAAAGTTTCATTTTGCATAAAGGAAATAAAAGAAAAAAAAACCGAAAATAAAATAAACAACACTAAAAAAAAATCCGGAAATGTGAAAAAAAAGAAAAATAAGATTAAAAAAAAATATACTAATATTGTATTTTATTTGCAAAGAGTGATTTTTTGTAGGAAAAAAACAAAAACAAAAAGAAAACATTTTTATATACACAAAAAAAATATTAAATATTAAATATTAAAACAAAGAAATAAAAATAAATTATGAAAAACTTTTAAGTAATTTAAAAAAAAAAAAAAAAAATTATATTGTATTAAAAATAATTAATTATTTATATATATTTTTGGGAAATTGTTCAAATTTTGAATTAATTACAAAATAAATTGGAAGTTGAAATGGAAATGGAAAAATAAAAATGAAGAAAATTATGATGATGATGATGATGATGAATTAAAATTTATGGTATATTTAAATAAAAACAGATTAGTATTTAATGAACATTATGGACAAATTAAAAAGCAAAACAAGTTAACATTACATTGTATAAGTAGTTAGTAATTTAAACTTAAACATAAACTAACAACAACAACAACAACAACAACAACAACAACAACATCAAAACCAAAGAACAACAAACCAAATAAAAATGAAAAAAAAAAAATTAATAAAGAAAACAAAAAAAAAACAAAACAACAAAACAACAACAGAAATAAACAAAATTATATTAATTAAAATTAACATTAATATTAAAAATTAATTGTATGTATGATTAAATGGATAAAAAATAAATACACAAATATATGAATGTATGTGTGTAAATTTTTTTTTTTTTTTTTTGTTTGTGTGTCTTTTTTTTTGTTTGGTGTATTCAAACAAAAAGAAATAAAAATATTAGTTAATATTTATTGTATACAGAAAATCAATAAAATAAAAAAAAATGAAAAATATTTAGTAAATGTTTTAAGAAAATCAAATACAAGATTAAGAAATTATAAAATGTGTTCGAAACAAACTCATATACCATACTTACTTATACAAACAAAGCAACACACATACATATTTAATTATCACCTCAAAAACACACACACACACACACACACACACACACATGCTAAGAAAGTGTAAACAAAAAACAAAAATTGTTGTAATAAAATGCAAAAAATTCATGATGAACTTATAAAACAAAACATTAAACATCACAAGGTAAATGTTTTAAAGGCACACACACACACACACACACACACACACATACACTACACATTGATTAAGCCTGATTAAGCCAGGACCGGACTTTGGCTGTGGCTAAACTACAGAGGACCTGTATTCGCTCTATAGTTTTCCCCACGACCACAAGAGCGATGTCATCAGCGAATCCAATCAGGGTTGCTCCAGGAGGTAATCTCATCCTCAGGATCCCGTCGTACATCACGTTCCATAGTGTAGGGCCCAGAACGGAACCCTGTGGAACACCACACGTGACTCTGTATTGCTTCACGCCATCGTCCGTATTGTACAACAACACTCTACCTGCGAAATAGTTGGAAATTATCCGCATCAGGTATCTTGGTGTACCAATACTGTGAAGGGCTTGCATGATATGTTGCCAGCTCGCCGTGTTGAATGCATTTTTAACGTCTAAGGTTACTACTGCACAATATTCCTTATTTCCACCTTTCCACCTATCTCCACTAGTTGCTCTACGCGCAATATCTGTTACTGCTTGTATAGCATCAACAGTCGATTTACCACGGCGGAAACCATACTGCGCATCAGATAAAGCGTTTCGTGTCTCCATTGTGTCCTGCAGGCGCTTGATAATTATACTTTCAAGTATTTTACCCATGGTGTCAAGCATGCAAAGCGGCCTGTACGCGGATGGATGATCTGGTTGCTTATTGGGTTTTAGCAACAGAACAAGCCTCTGTCTTTTCCATATGTTGGGAAAAATACCTTCTGCAAGACATATGGTGTACACTCTCGTGAAGATATCAGGATCCGCTTCCATCGCAGCCTTCAAAGCGATATTAGGGATGCCGTCAGGCCCTGGGGCTTTCTTATTTCCCTGCTTACTTAGCGCATTAAATAACTCCGCAGTAGTAACCTCAGGCACTTCCTCAATGTCCATAAATGAGTTGGTGTACTCTATAGGATCACGAGTAGGGAAGAGAGTGGCAACCACTGTAGCCATTAACTCTGGATCTGATGGCTGTGCAGACTTTGGCCCCTTCACTGTACTCATCACCACCATATAGGCCTTGCCCCAGGGGTCAATGTCGCAGCTATCTCTTATCTCCCTGAAGCACGTTCCCTTGCTTGACCGTATGGCTTTACTTAGCTGGTTCCGCAACGCCTGAAAAGCCTCGCGTTGCTGCTGCCAGTTAGGATGGGCTCTACTACGTTGCGCCTTTCTGCGAGCTTGGTTACAGCGCCTCCTAAGATCAGCGATCTCATCATTCCACCAGTAAGCTGCCTTACGCAATGGCGTCCGCCTTTTCCTGGGCATTGAGGCGTCACAAGCTGAAGAGATGCGCTTTGTAATGCTCTCTGCCATGCCATTTGCTTCCTCGTTACCGGTTGTGCCATCTTCCCATATTTGTTGAAAGCAGTCCCTATCGAAAAGTCGGTCCCTCCAGCCTTTAACTTTTGCAAAGGATAACTGCCTTCCGCTCGGCTGTAACGACACCTCGATTACAATCGCACGATGGTCGCTGTTAGTGTAGAAACTGCCAATTTTCCATGTCGTGTGGGGTGCAATTGAACTATGCACGAATGTAAGATCAATGGCCGAACTTCTACCACCAGCTTCGAATGTTGGCTGACCGTCATTTAGGAGTTCAATGTTCAGCGTGGCTAGGCATTCCATGAGGACTCTACCACGTTGATTCGTCGATCTACTACCCCACATAGTAGACCAAGCATTGAAGTCACCCGCAATGATTGTCGGTGTCCTGGTCCTGGCTTCCGCAACCAACTCCGTTATAAGCTGTTCGAACTCGATTAGTTCCAGACTTGGGGGAGCATAGCACGAGAAAAAGTAAATGCCATTTACTTTCACCATGTGAGGGTTCAATGCCCGACCTTGAGGGGCCTTCCCGCTTGTGACCCATATAGCCGATTTACTAGATGCGTGGTTACCACTACAAAGCGCACATTTTGGCTCACTTTTACATGATGCCGCCTTATGGCCTTCTTTACCGCATCTCCTGCATAGGTTGCTGCGGTCTACACTTTCTTTACAACTTTGTGCCTGATGGTTGTAGCCCCAGCACTTGTAACACCTGATTGGCTCGGTGCAATCCCGTACTCTGCAAGATACCCAACCTATGCGGACTCGTTGCGCACTCAGCACCTTGTTGGCATCCACTACAGGCAACCCGATATAGACTGTCTGTGTGCCCCGATGTACAATACCTATATTGCGCACCGATGACTCATCTGGACGACGTCTCTCAAACTGTGTGTGTAGGGCGTCACACACTTCTTTCGCAGTTGTACAGAGCCTGATTATCCACATATGAAGCGTTTTTTTTTTTTCTTTTTTTAAATCGGTAGAAAAGCATCGATAGCCTCACCGGTCTACAATCGAGTGCGGGACTTTAACCCGCTAAAAACTACCGCCCGTGCCCTAATGTCGCCCCCCCCGGAACTGTTTTTTAATATTTCTTCGGAAGGGAAAAGGTGGAGCATCATTGCTGTCCCATGTTTTGTGGGCCTCCTCATGTACTGTTTGTTAGTAGGTCGAGAGACTTTGCTCAAGCAATCGTTCAGCGGCTCTGCCACGTTCCAGTGTGCGGATAGTACTCATTATGGCAAACATAGCAGTTTTCCCTGTTTGCCATTTCTCCGGAGATTGACACATATCGTCGCATCAAATTTCCAACTGTGGGTGGTTCGCAAAAACACTCTTCAATGCGTGCTCTCTCCACAGTAAATCGAGGGCAACAGAAAAGAACGTGCTGGGCATCTTCGGTGATACCAACGCAGGCAGGACAGAAGGGGTCCTCCTCATGCTTAACACGGCGCAGGTAGTGCTTAAAGCAACCGTGTCCACTGAGCATCTGCGTCATATAGTAATCCACTTCACCGTGGGTCCGTGATATCCATAAATCCAGTCGTGGAATCAAGGAGAAAGTAAATCGCTTTTTTTCAGATGAATCCCATCTTCTTTGCCATTCCTGGATGCTGCACCGACGCTCTTCATCTTTAGTTGCTCTAGCACCCGCGTTAAATGTGCGTTGTCACTCACGTGCCATTATGTCAATAAGCATCATGGACGCTATCACCTCTATCGCCACATCCGACACCGTGCGAAGCCACTTGCAACACGCAGCGCGCTCAGCCGGTACGTCGAGCGGATACCCACTGTATATGAGCTTTTTAGTGTTGCGTAAGTGTAAGGACTTCACAAGACTATGATAAAAGTTTCAGTAAATTGTAAAAATATTTCCAGTCCACATATTGTATTTTCCGGGTCAAGAGAATCAAGTGACTTAGTGACATGACAAATTGTCATTTTTATTGGTGAATTGCTATTGGTATAGTGTGATTGATTGCCATACACAATGACATTTAACTGAATGACATTAATCCACACGCATGACATCTGTGAATAGTGAAAAAAAAAGACATTGTGATGTCGTTGACAACTTTTGCGATTAATACCATGAATGACAATTAATAACAAAGACAAAAATCGATTAATAGACAATATGATGTGTAATGACTTCACAAGGCGATGATAAAAGTTTCAGTGAATTGTACAAATATTTTCAAAAATATTTCCAGTCTACATATTGTATTTTCCTGATAATGAGTGACATAACAAATTATCATTTTTATGGGTATATTGCGATTGATTGCCATTCACATTGACATTCAACAGAATGACATTAAACAAAACCCATGACTTATTTGAATGGTAAAAAAAAAAAAAAAATATGGGAATTTTTGCGATTGAAAGCACGAATGACAGACAGTTAATAACAAAGATAAAAATTGATTATGTGGCACAGCAGGCAAAAGGTTCTCTGTTTTCATTTCGTTGTGTGTTGCTGTTTTTGCTATAAATTTTGTAAAAATTGTTTGTTGTTTTTTGGAGAATGAATGAAATTGATTTTTTTTTTCTTGTCATGTCTCTTTCTATATTTATATATTATTTTTTCAATAAATTAATCACCTTTATTCTTGAAACTTTGGTACCATGCATTTCATTTCTCTCCTACTATAGTGCAAAACAAAGACTTGGAAATTGGCAAATATCTCAATGTCACGACCAGTCTTTCAGGGGACATGACACGATTGCCAAATGAGAAAGAGTCGGGAATGGCTTTCCTATGCCTTTTTCAAATATATTCCTGAAAAATTATGTTTTTCTATTAAAGCTATCCCATTCTTCCAATCCAGTAGAATCAAGTTGATTAAACAAAAAATTGTTATTTAGATTGTTGCTTGTGTTGTGTTGTGTTGTATCCTTTGGGTGCGGAAACCTAAAAACGCCCATGGAGGATTGTGTGGGAGATACCACCCAAACAGAAAATTCACACAATATATTCCTATTCTGATAAGGAATCATTTACATACATGAACAATTAATCCAGGCTTACACAAACACAATCACACACACACACAAACCCAAACAATTCAATTTACACAAAATGATGTATGTCATTGTTCGAAACGATAAATAAAACATGAAATAAAATTAAATTAATTAAATAATAAAACAAAATAACAACTAAAAGTTCAAATAAATAATAAAAACAAAACTAAAATTTAAAAAATCAAAATGAAAAACAAAAGATTCAACTAAAATTCTCTATGGTAATCATCAGCAAACGAACGAACATGTATGTAACTTTTAATTAAAAACCTAAAAAAAAAGATAACAAACAAACAAACAAACTTAAATGTAATAAAAATCGTGCAAAATGTGTTTGCATGCATACTGAATTGTTGTGGTAGAATTAATGGAAGGAAGTCAAATGCAATAAATAAATGTGTATACAAAAAAAAGAGAAACTTCTAATTTATTCTGCCAACTTATAGAGTTTTCACAATGAACCAGATCACGGGCACCACTTTTATTACGTGCCCCGGTGCTCCATTTTGATAAATTTCTCATTTCCATGACCAGACATGACCAAAATTAACAATGAACAATGAATCAAACAAACAATTAATTCATTTAATTATTATTATTAGGGATGTCGACAGGATTTAAAAGGCGCCTAGTTTTAGATCAATGAACCACATTGATAATAACGATATAATGAGGTAGTGATATAGTCTTTCAAAAATTGTTTTCTTTTATGAAATTTTCGTATTTTAATGGCGACGCTTCTATTTTCTTGGTTTTTCCCTCGTTTTTTCAGCTGCTTCTCTTTTGTCATTTGTTCAGCACAAATTAGATTTCTTGCATTTTCTATGCAATTTTAAAATTCTTTTCATGTGCGTGGTGTGTGATTATGAAATGAACATTATTTTCCTTTAGTCGGATGAATGGAAGAACTGTGAAATAAGTATAAATAACCCAATAAGAAAAACTAATTTAAACATGAATACTTCTGAATAAATGTATCCAATAGTTATAAATACTTGTAATATGCTAAGATTGATGATCGATGATGATTAAGTTGTTCGTTCTTATGGCCACTCAACACCTCTTATAGACAACTTGGATTGGGCGGCATATGAATTGAAGCCATAGGGGTAGCGATAGGGATCATCATTTGTGTTGTGATTGAAGGGGAAGCAAAATATTTGAGTAGTTCGACTGACTAGGATTGTTTTGGGATTTGAATCTTCGGTTGGGTTTTTTCGACTGTGTGCTATGCCAAGTCAAGTCAAAGCCCATTTGATTTTGTGTACAGAATAATTCGAAAAATTAGTTTGACCCTTTTTTTCCCCCCTCTGTTTTAGTTTGTTTGTTTTTCATTGAAATAATGCAAATTTTTATATACTTTCTATTTTTTTAGTTCAAACCTAACGAACATCATCATATAAAAGAAAATGGCTCGTACCAAGCAAACTGCTCGTAAGTCAACTGGTGGAAAGGCTCCACGCAAGCAATTGGCTACCAAGGCCGCTCGTAAATCGGCACCATCAACCGGAGGTGTCAAGAAACCCCATCGTTATCGTCCCGGTACCGTCGCCTTGCGTGAGATTCGTCGCTACCAGAAATCGACCGAATTGCTCATTCGCAAATTGCCATTCCAACGTTTAGTGCGTGAAATTGCACAGGACTTCAAAACCGATTTGCGTTTCCAATCGGCTGCCATTGGTGCTTTGCAGGTAAGATAATATAATAAGAGGCTCTCATCCTCGAATTGATTCTGAACTAACACATATTCACACAATAATCTTTATAGGAAGCATCTGAGGCCTATTTGGTAGGCTTATTTGAAGACACCAACTTGTGTGCTATCCATGCCAAGCGTGTCACCATTATGCCAAAGGATATCCAATTGGCTCGCCGTATTCGAGGAGAACGTGCTTAAGCAGCAGTTGCTCTTCTTCTTTTATTATATATATATATATATTATAAGATAGTTGAGGAGGAAAGAAGTGTATTTACTGCAACCACCAACATCAACAACAGAGCAACAACATATGTCATGTGTGGTAAATCAAAAAAAATGTTTAATTTTATTTGTTGTTTTGTAATATTAAAAATTTTTTGATTTACCACACATAACACATGTTGTTGCTCTGTTGTTGATGTTGGGGGTTGCAGTAAATACACTTCTTTCATAATACAAAATATTTAGAATTCAAATTTCGTTTTTCTTTGGTCTCAAGAAAACAAAAAGAATATAAAATACAAGAAACCTAATGATTAAGACAACAAGAAACAAAAACAATATACATTATTATTATTATTAAGAATTAAGGAAATTAATGAATTGATTTAAAAAAAATGGATTAATTTTTTTTTTCTTTTGTGGTTTGATTACACACTTTGTAACATTTTTCCACTTTTGTTTTGGTAATAAAATAATAATAATAATCAATGATTATGATAATGGAATTTGAATTTATATAAAGAAATAAATATTAAAATTTTAAAGATATATTGTAGACACTCGTCGTCTCTGTGACATGTCATGGTTGACTTGACTGTCGTAGTAGATACACAACATCCATAAATAATTCTAGTATAAATGCAGTTGATGTACCGACGAGTATTAAATAACATACATACATACAACCAACAAACACACACATCCATATGTATATCATTATAAAAAATATAAATTTCAAGCATAAAATTCTAATCTATGATTATTAATAATATTATAAACAAACTTAATGTTTAAAATTAAGAACACACAAAACAAAATTGTGCAATTGTGTGTGTATCCCATATAACGTAATAATCCTGTTAAAACAATCGGCTGCCTAAACAAAAGTATTCAATAGAAAAAGAAGAAAACCAACCCGCCAAGCGGGCAGGCAGGCAGACAAAGGATTAACTAAAATTATGGAATATTCTTCTTAATTTTAAGCAAAATTTATGTATTTCTAAATATTGAATGTTTTGATTGTTGTAGTAGTAGAAGAATATGTTATCTATACTGATCCATTGATTCTTTAATATCATTTATCGATTATGTAATGAAATCATCAACATTTCTTCATCATCAAGAGAATCTTGAATGTCTTGTAATGAGATGTGAAAATTTCATTCATAATAGATTTGTGACAAGGATTTGATTGATTCGAATAGAATGCAATTTAACTACTACAACACATGACACAAAATACAAATCCATTAAATTTTAAGAGCAAATTTATAAACAAGCAAAAACACACATACCAAGTTCTTTTTTATACATTACTTACATTATATATTAATTAAAAACAAATTTATAAAAGAAATAAAAAACAACAAAACGGTTTTTCTTAGAGGAAACCCAAAAAAAAAAAAAAAAACAAAGTATCTTTTCATTGCCATCAACACCGATAAATCAATTCATTTCAATTAAAACCCCAAAATTGCCGTAGCCTCTAAATAGGGCTTTCTCTGGATGGAGCCCTCAACTCAAGGAAGCACCTCCTCAACAAGCAGACCCATCTCTCAAGCGTTTGTTGTGGTTACTTAGGCCCTGATCCTATTAAGCAATAAGCTGCTGCTCGCTAAGGCCAATTTGAACCTATTGGGTTCCCTGCGGCTACCAACGTTTACATCATATAGAGGTTTTAGTACATCTAGTACATAGTAAATGCCCCCTTCTATGTTCGCAACGATGTCATTACAGTTGTAGAGACAATAACTGATTATTATACGAACATTGTTTTGAGCACCAAGAAGTAAACGTCCTCGCAGTGCATCATTTGCATCTTGAATCTGTTGAATGGATTCAAGAATGAATGCACATGTTGATCGGGTGATTTTCCAGAAACCGTAAGTAACCATAAGCATGGGAAAATGACACAAGATTAGATAAGCAGCGGCATCTTTTTTGTTTGTTCATCTTTTATTACGCCAATCAAATACCAAGGTACTTCTAAGACATAGGCCTCATACATTAAATTAATATAAATTTATGGTTAAGAAAATCGCTAGATCACTAGGGTGGTGTCTTTTAAGTATATCGTATGTCCAGGATGGCATGATGATTGCTTTGTATAATGTGCTCGTGGAACGTAGCAGCCAGTTTAGCCTGTGAAGCTTGGTTAAACATGTTTTGGTGACCCCAGTAATGTGTCGGTTTCCATGTCAAGCGTCTATCCAAATGTATTCCGAGATATCTCACCTTTTACATGATGGTGGTGGTGGTCGGGTCGGTTCGTGTGCCCACAAGAATAGAGAATACGAGTAAATTGTAAAAATAGTATGTAGTAGTAGTAATTTGGAAACGAAGTGACTTGCTACTGAGCCACCGTGGGCAGCTACAAACATTTATTGATTTGTACTTAGTATTTCTATTCAGTGGGCATGGTTGGCTTAGTCCTGAAGCAATTGATGAACAAGTACAGTTGTGTTTTAACACAACTCATTTCTTACATATGTATGTATGTTTGGTATGCAGAAGTTACCTTTACTTAACTTTTGCTTGATAACTAGAGAATTGAATTGGGCTTAATGTTTGATAAAGTCAACATTCGACTACAAAGAAATGACGAAGGCACAACTGTTTGCCATGGCCCTCCAACCGTTGCTGTGCCTGATAATCTCCTCTCTACTCGTTACAATCATGACCGAGTTTCTGACAAACCTTCACAGCAACTTGGTTTGGAATCTAGGAAGAATTTCAGATTGCCCCAAAATAGTAAACCGTAGGTAGGTCCAAACTGGCTTTAGAATGGTCTTATACAGTTTTCATTTTGGGACTGAGAAGTCAACTCATTCTTAGCTTAGACTTTACCAAATTAGTATTTGTATGCCACAAATACTGGGGCACTGTGTCGTCCTCAACTGTTTTCAATGCGTGCTTATACGGAGGTCCCTCTTCAGTAAATATGAAATGTATTTATTTGCAGATTTCTCTGTCCGTGGCCATAAACTACAATCAAATTAGATTGGTTTATTCGCTAGAAAAATTTTTGATCTACCCAGTTGTTTCGTGGTTTTTTGTACTATTTGGGACACAGTTGTAGTTAACAGAAAGGTGCCACACATGACCTGTATTTTTGGCATACGACGTACTTACTTAGATAAGAGGGACGGACATTCACGCAACGTGGCAAACGTGGAAAATGCGAAAACAAAGTGATCTGCCCAAGCATATGTATGGCTTAAGTGAAAAATAAACATGGTAAATGGATTATTGATGGCTAATTCTGAAATTAATTCAATTATTTCATTTGTTTTGCACTTTCTCGACATTTTTATTCGTTTGTTTACATTATGCATACAAGCTTGGAGTTGTGTTTGCGAGAACAGCTGATTTGCAAAGTGCAAACACATACACAAACATATTTGCCACGATTCAACTAAGTCCGTCGTCTATCTGTCTGTTTCTTTGTACCTCATTATGTGAGCTAACCGACTGAAATTTGATTTGATTTACGCAGAGCAAACAAATACGAGCTGCGTTTATTTATGCGTTTTTGTAAATACCCTACTATACCCGATAATATTATTAATAATTACCCTTGATTATTATTTACATGTAATTTTAAACATTTTAAATAAAAGTAATTACCCTTGTGAATCCTATTCTTTTCCATTCACAGTGTACCATAATTCGAATCAATCGTGATGCGACCATTGATTCAAATCACATTTGACAATAAAAACAACTGCGGAAATGACGTAACGGAGGCAATGTTGTAGTAGAACATGATCCGGATCATAGTCGCACCACAAACTGATACGCCATTGGGCGGCGGAAGACTCTAACGAGTATTTTGCAATTTTTTCTTGGAAGTTGGCAGCTTTTTGGTACCGTCTCCTTTCTTTGCGCACCAACATAAAAAAAGCTTTTTTCGTTGGGCACCAAAAAAAAAAACAAAAGCTTTTCTTGATATGCCCCAACACAACAGCAGATTTTTTCGTTGGCCTCCAAAAAAACAAAAGCTTTTCTTGATGAGCACCAACATAACAGCAGCTTTTTTTCGTTGGGCACCAAAAAAAAACAAAAGCTTTTCTTGATGAGCCCCAACTTAACAGCAGATTTTTTCGTTGGCCTCCAAAAAAAACAACAGCTTTTCTTCATGCACAACAACATTAAAAGGCGTTTTTCGTTGCACACCAACATAAAACGGGACTATGAACGTCAAAACCAAACATGGGGATGCACCGCCACTGTAAGCAAAGTGTAAATAATATCGTGTTTAGTTCATAGACTACCTAAACAGTCAATTAAATCGTTTGTGAGCTACCACATAATATTATGTTACATTGCTTTAAAGCCTAGATGCCTTTGATAATCGAACGGAAAGAGTGAATATTTTTTTTACAACAAGCTTACGGAAATAAAGTAAATTTGGAGTTGTTTCTGTAGGAAAGAGATGATTTAAAATCAACGGAGCTGCACGCCGCTACTACATTTGTTTGGCCAGTGGTGTCAAGTTTTTTTTTTCTCACGCGACGGTTAGTAACAACATTTCAAATTGTAATTATTTTGTTGAAAAGATGTAGCAGGAATAAATAATTTTCCAATTCTTTTTACCTTTCAATTAGGCGCAACGTGCTAAGCAACAAACAAAAAAAAAAAAAAAAAAACTGATTCACAATAAAAAATATTTGTTGTTAACAACAATTCAAAAGTGGCATTTAATTACATGGTTGGAACTCTACTCGTATTCGTATTCGTTCGTGCATTCCGAGACAAACTGTGAAAGTGTCAAATTACTTTTTTCTATACAGAAGCTATGAATGTAATTGGACTCACATTTTCCACTTTTATAAGGTTGGCCATTATTTTAATTATTTGTTTTTCCTTTTATATGCAGAATGTACCACCAGCGGGTGATATTCACCGCGCAGATATTCTGCGTGGGGAAAATTATTATGCGGTCAACGACAAAAGTATTGGCATGTGGGTACCATGTCAAGTAATCGAAAATGATTTGAGCAGCGGCAGCGATGGACGAAATTATAAAATCAAATACGTTGAGTCGCAATTAATTAAAATCATGCCAGCTAAGCACATGGCTTTTTTTGATCCGCCGCAAGTAAGGTTGCCCTTCGGTGAGTCTATGCTTGCATTTTTATTTAGACAAGTAAATATTTTGTGGTAACCTCAAATTGCATAAATTTAAAGGGACTCAGGTTATTGCATTTTACAATGCTTCGGCCCTGACTCGTGGGCGGGAAAAAAATTACAAACAAGCCGGATTTTATCCTGGCATTATTGCGAAGCCTTTAAGACAGGCCAGGCATGTATTTATAAATTTTCCAATCTATTTTTGCATGCTAAGGATAAATTTGAAATATTGAATTGCTTACAGATATTTAATATTTTACGATGACGAATATAGTCAATATGTAAAACATGAAGACGTACGCCTTGTGTGCCAGGAAGATTCTAAAAATCTGATAGAAAAATACCGGAGTTCTATTGAGTCGACGGGAAAATGCAGAAAACGGCCAGCTGATCAACAAAAACGCAAGTCTGCATTAAAACGCGGGAATCGACAGAGTCTAAAGTACGAAATAGAAATCCTTGCAAAGTGTAACCAGCCACCGAAAAAATGGGAAAAACATGTATGCAACCCCGGCTGCCTACGTACCGTAAATACTCGACCGGATAGTCATGGTCCCCTGGCTACGCCGTTGCTTTCCGGATGGGATCGTGTTAATAAAACTAAACACAGCCGTAGATTAATCGTCTACACGGCACCGTGTGGTAAAATGCTTTACAACATGGACCAGGTACACAAGTACCTATTACAAACAAAAAATATGCTTCATGTCGATAATTTCGATTTTCACCAAACCACTCGTTGCCTGGCAAAGTACAAAGCTCTTTGTATTAAGAAAACAGATATCTCTAATGGTGCAGAAAAAATGCCTATCGCCGTAGTAAACCACTACGACGATTCTTTGCCACCGGCTTTTACATATGCGGCGGAACGTATACCAACAGAGGGTGTGTTCCTCAATCTTGACAAAGAGTTTCTTTTCGGATGCGATTGTGAAGATGATTGTTCGGTAAGCAAAATACATCCTCTTACACATAAGCACACGTTTTTAGATGGCAATAATTGTTCTTAGGATAAATCAAAATGCTCGTGCTGGCAACTCACTATAGAGGGAGTTTTGACCTGCAATGCAGAGAAGCCTATCAACACGATTGGCTATCAGTACAAGCGGCTTAACGAACTTGTACGCACTGGCATATATGAATGCAATTCGCGATGCAAATGTCGCGCGAATTGCTTGAATCGAGTCGTACAGCATCAATTAAACACACAGTTCATTCTTTTCAAAACAATTAATCGTGGATGGGGAATAATGTCCACAATGGATATACCAAAAGGTGCATTTATATGCACCTATACAGGACTCTTGCTCACAGACACAAAAGCCGAGGCTGCTCTTCATGTTGGTGATGAATATTTCGCAGATTTAGATTATCTTGAAGTGGCTGAAGAATGCAAAGAATATATTGAAGACTCCACATCAATGACGCGTCCATCACGTAGGTTGACTCCAAGAGAGAGAGGTGTCTGCCAAGATAGACCAGTGAGCAGTCCCAATCGAAATGAAGACATGAACGGAACGTTGCCTGGAAAATCGGTGCGAGAATTGTTTGGCATGGATGAACACCCTTACATTATAGATGGGAAAACTACAGGCAATTTGGGCCGCTACTTCAATGTATGTGATATATTGATTTAATTTGATTGATTGTGTAAAATGAAATGATAATATAATATTTTTCTTATGCAGCACTCATGCGAACCAAATATGTTTGTGCAAAATGTCTTCGTTGACACGCATGACATGCGCTTCCCTTGGGTGACGCTTTTCGCGCTTAAAAATATACCTTTGGGCACTGAACTCACTTGGGACTATGGTTACGACGTTGACTCAGTACCCGGTAAAAAGATTACTTGTAAGTGTGGCGCGGACAATTGCCGCAAACGTTTGCTGTAACTGTAAATCCTATGGTGCACCATAAATACAAAGATGGCACTCCTCTGGACAATCAATCAATCAAACAAACAATTAATTCATTTAATTATTATTATTAGGGATGTCGACAGGATTTAAAAGGCGCCTAGTTTTAGATCAATGAACCACATTGATAATAACGATATAATGAGGTAGTGATATAGTCTTTAAAAGACGATAAATTTAAATAAAATACAAAAATGTTTATATGAACAAAAAAAAAAATACAAAAAAATAAAACTTGAAGATTTTGAATGAATGATATTTTATTTTTATTATTAATTTGTTTTTAAATTCTATTTTTATAATAATTATAATCAAAAAAGATATTGTAGACACTCGTCGTGTGACTCGTTGACTCTCGTAGTATCCATATACAATATAATAAGTACTGTGTCTACATGATCATGATCATTTATATAGGTATAAATGCAAAAACATTTGAATTGAATTGTTTAACAAAAACTTATGTAGTTGGTTAATTCACAAGAAATGATTCCACTGTGGAATATTGGGTAATGTAAAATGTATCCGAGGTTTTTTATTACTAGATCGTCTAGAAATTTCGATGTCAAAGATGCACCTCGCTCCAGGCCGCCGACCAGGCCAGTCACTGAAAAGCCGATGAAAATCTGAATGTGATGGAGCAAAATCGACACGCAAGCTTTCAGAAGATAGCGGAGTCATCAACGATGACCCTCCACAAACCACATTTAATAAATAAAATAAAGGTTATGTTGAGTTGGAAGGGAATTGTCTATCATGAGCCACTCCAGCCTGACGAAACGAGTAATTCGGTCCTCTACTACTCACAATTCGAACGCTTGACTGATGCAAATCAAAGGAAACCAATCAGAATTAACCACGTAATACGTCTTTGATGACTCGGCACAATTGACGGAGCTTGGATGCGAGGTTTTGAAGCATCCACTCTATAGCCTTGCACTGTCCATTTGTTTCGGTGAAGTCATCGAAAAAGTGGCAATAATATAATTATATTTGATTAAAAGCGGTTTTCAATAAACAAGGATACTTTTTATATCACCCAATACAACGTGCTTTCAATAGCTTGTGCTTTTGTTGCTGGCTACACTTTTTTGGCAACCTGGCAGCACTTGACAAATAGAATATTATTAATTAATATTAACTCAATAACAATATTATTAATAATTATCTTTGATTATTCGTACAATGTTATACATTTCAAATATAATTACCCTCGAGAAAATACAAACAAAAACTTATTTCTCGTTTTGTAAATAATTTATTCAATAAATTCCATTCAGAGACTATCTAAATAGAAACATTGCAAAAATCAATCGGGTCGTTCGTTCATGGCCCGCTTAACTCGTTCGCGGACTACCTAAGGGTAAACTCTCTTGCTTGCGCCAAAAAATTTTAATGAAAAGAAATAACAAAATAATTATCAAAAAAACAGTGTCCATTCATTCTTAAATACAATATACAATCATCGCTTATTCTTTTTTTTGTTTTTGTTTATTTTTTTTTGGTGTAACTAAGAATTCTTAGTTTTTCATTATCATTTGGAAGATGCAAAATGCAAAACATTGCAAGCGATAAAATCTTTCTCGAACGATAGATATTTAGTGCGCAAAATGCAAGTGAGTGATTACGTTCAGTTCTTAAGTGTATTTCATTATTAACATATGCATGTGCCATTATGGCATCGCCGTTGTTCCAGCAAATTGACGATCCACCGTCCTTACCTGTTGGCACTGAAGTAAGTGCCAAGTACAAGGGCGCTTTCTGTGAAGCGAAAGTGAGCAAAGTTGTCCGAAATATTAAAGTAAAAGTTGCTTACAAACATGGACTTGGCTCGGGTATTGTTGCCGACGATGCCGTTAAGGCAACTCCGGGCCAAATGCGTGTTGGTGCTACCGTAGAAGTGCGTC
This sequence comes from Amiota minor, assembly GCA_037043295.1. Classification (NCBI taxonomy): domain Eukaryota; kingdom Metazoa; phylum Arthropoda; class Insecta; order Diptera; family Drosophilidae; genus Amiota; species Amiota minor. Next base: position 34,218 of record JBAMAW010001481.1, on the reverse strand, counting down.
ATCCGGATCGGAGGGAAACTGTGGAGGCAACTATTACCAAAGTACAAGATTGTTCACAATATACAGTTGTCTTTGATGACGGTGATATAACAACTTTGCGCCGCACAGCTCTGTGCCTAAAAAGCGGCCGACATTTTAATGAGAGCGAAACACTGGATCAGTTGCCGCTAACTCATCCCGAGCACTTTGGTAACCCCGTAGTGGGCGGTCGTCGTGGTCGGCGACGTGGTCATACAAATGAGGATAGCTCAGACGACGAAGAAGAGAGCGATGCAAAAGAAGTAGTCAATGAAAAGGAGGAACACATTGGAAAAGTTGTTTGTGTTGAAACAGAGTCAAAGAAAAAAGATAAAGAGAAGTGGTTTCCGGCTCTAGTTGTGGCACCGACAGCGCAGGTATGCACCCAATAACAATTTAATTTAAAATCTCCATATAATAATAATAATCTTTGATGTTTCAGGTAACCGTGCGAATACGCGTTAAAGATGAATATCTTGTGCGTTCATTTAAGGATGGCCGCTACTATACGGTGCCTAAAAAAGAAGCCCCCGAATTCACACGTGAAGCTGCTGCAAAGCAAGATGGTCCTGCTGTGCAGGCTGCCCTAGAGTATCTAGATGCTGACGTGCTGCCAGCGCATTGGGATCGAGATGAATTATTTGGTCTAAGCAACTCGTCCAGTGAAGAAGATGCTGAAATTGAGACAGAATCATCTGATGATGAACATCATGAAGAAAAAGATCGATTTGTCGCACAGCTCTACAAGTATATGGACGATCGTGGCACACCTCTTAATAAAGTGCCATCCATACAGAGCCGTGACGTTGACTTATACCGTCTATTTCGTGCAGTACAGAAACGCGGCGGATACAATCGTGTCACCACGCAAAACCAATGGAAAACTATTGCCGTACGATTGGGATACACGCCATGCACGGTAAGCGTTATGAATTTAGTGAAGCAGGCATACAAGAAATTTCTTCAACCGTATGGAGACTTCAACCGTAAATTGGGTTGCTCTATGATAATGACATCACGAAATTCAAGTCGCAGCAAGGGGCGTAGTTTAGTCCGTGCAATATCTGTAGCATCTCCAAGATCAGCGGAAAGCACAACGGCGACTGCACTGAAAAATATAATAGCAATTCAGGCAAGCCTTTCAGCTACTGCTAGCACGACGCCTACTAACACACATGCTTCCAGCAGCGTTGCAGCATCATCAGTACAATCAAGATCAGAAGGGTCTGTAAACACAAACGTACCTAGTGCAGAGCCTCCAAAGAAACGCAAGGCCTCAGCCGCGGGTGCTGGGAAAGTGAAAAATCTCGTTGAGAAGTATGAAGAGAAGAGCGTTAAAGATGAATGCGATGTGCCAATTGCAAAAATAAAAGCTGCTGCAGCAGCGGCAGCCAATGCACGCAACAGCGACGACAAAGAGCCCAATGCATCAGCACGTGGTGGAAAGTCCATTGAAATGCAATCAGCTTTAAATCGGGATATTTCGCCAGTCAACACCACAGGTGAGCACACACACATATAGAAACACTTGTTGTAATGCTATTTTATTTATTTATTTATGAAAATTAATTATAATACATTTTTAAAATAATTATAACTAACAATTGACAATAGAGGACTAGAAAACATCGAGTCTAATAAATTATAAAATATTATATTAAATTTATAAGGTTATAATTTTTAGGAAGTTGAATATCTTCTATATTAGATTTGGAAGCTGTGATGAGGGCAACTCTGATACTTTGAAGATGGAGGCATTTGTCCAAAAGGTGCATCGTACATACCTCCACATGTCCGCAGAGTTGACAAGAAGGGCGTGCGTCCTTGTTGAGTAGATAAGTGTGAGTGATGGCAGTGTGACCAATACGAAGTCGATTGAAAACGGTATATTTTTTTCTTCTGGAACAACTGTCCGAGTAGTGTGGTTTCTCCAGGTGTGAATTAAAGACTTTATACCTGTGTTGAAAAGCCAGCCAGTATTCATATTGATGAGATTTCAGAATATCTATGATTGACCTTTGCATGTCCTTCTCTACGGAAGGAATTGTGGTTAATGACGGTGACTGCGACACTAACGCGATCAAATGCTTTTTCAAAATCAGTCGCTAACATTGTGACATGATTTTTAGCCGAAACAGCATCTAACACGAAATGTTGCAAGTGCAACAGGCTTATTTGGTTTCGGTATTGGTACTACAATCGCTAATTTACAGACATGAGGATATTTACCAGTTTTTAGCATGAGATTATATATTCCCAACAGTTTCCCTTTGGCAGAAGCGGAAGTTCTTTGAGCGTGGGGTAAGATTATTGTAACGAAAGTTCAAGTTCGTGTAGCGAAATGTCGTAATCAAATTGCCTAGCTGAAAGAGTAGGCCTTTCAGGAGCATACACAAGATCTGAGATTATTGATTGTTTATGCCTTATATATTCTACATCAATGTTATCATCCATTAAATAATCAGACCAATTATTTGCAAATTCATTCTCATTATCTAAGTGAGCACTTAATAAGCCATTAGTAGAATTAATGCGTTTGATTGTTTGTCAATATAGTCCTGATATTGCTCCATGGGACTACCATTTCTTCTTGTCGTTGCGAAACTCAACAGGTGATATTAAATGCAATACTATAGAAGGCTTTGAAATTGACACAAATTACCAAACAACACGGCGCATTTTGACCTAATACGGTTAAATATAGTTAATATTAAACAAAGCATTAAAAACAACATAAAAAGCGTCAAGTCATTGCCAAACAACCAACAACCTTATTATAAATCAGAACATAAATAAAATCACTTTCCAACTATGAACAAAATAATAGTGTATTTAACCTCTACTATTGTTATCTTTTCAGGGCCAGCAATATCTAATAACAAAAAAGAGAAACAGCAACGCAAACAAAATCAGACTGGCGAAGAGAAAAGAGGCAAACGTAAGAAGGATGAGGTTACCGTTGAAAAGATCGACACCGGCGATTTTGTTGTCGAAACCGGTGATAAACTTAAAGTGTATTATCACGAGAAGAAATCACCATCTGCCCATGGCAGCACCTATGAGGCGAAAGTCATTGAGATATCGGTGACACGTGGAACACCCATGTATCTAGTCCATTACACCGGTTGGAATAATCGTTATGATGAGTGGATATCACGAGAACGTATTGCTGAAAATATAACAAAGGGCTCTAAACAAAAGGGTCGCTCTATGAGTAGTAGTGGTAATTCTGCTGCAGGATCTTCAAATGCTCCAAACTCTGGTGCCAACAGCGGTGCTAATCCAATTTGTCCTAGTTCCAATGCTACTTCAATTGACAAGTCATCTAAGGATGGTGCTACTAAAGGTACAGCATCAGCAATTGTAGCTGGCGGTGGTTCTGGTTCCACCACAACAGTCATTAGCAGTACGTCGACAGCTAAAACTTCCGCAGTTGGAAAGCGTGGTCGTGGACGTAGTGATTCAATGCCGGCTCGATCAACGACACCCTCATCGAATGCATCCAACTCAAGCCGCACTAAATCACCGGCGGCAGCTAATGTTAAGAAACGTCCGACACGTAAAGTTATCAAAAACAACAGCAACACAACGCAACGCACATCAACCAATGTATCTGATGCATCAATGGCAACGGAATCTGAAACTGATTCTGATGAACCCGTACGAAAACCCAAACGTGTGGCAAGAGACGCGCCAACGCCACCATATAAAGTGACTAGCATTATTAAACCTGTTCCTAAGAAAACAGCTGCTGCTTCGGTGGGAAACAGTCGCAGCGGAACTGAGGAAGATGATGAGGAATCACAACGAGTAAGTAAAAGTGTACTGCAACGCGGAGGCAGTAGAGGAGTTAAGGCAAATAGCAGCATAGCTGGTGGTAAGGGTAGAGACTATGATTTGAGCCTCATCCGTTCAGAGTTAAAGGGATTTCAACGTCTGAAAAGTCCTCAACCAACCGGATCCACCAGTGGGGATACTAAGAAAGATTTCATTGTTGTTAAGACGGAATATAAATTTAAAGCAATCACTAAAAGTGATAGTTTTGCCAGTGGTCCTTCGGATGACGTCAAGAAAGAAGCCCAGTTGGCTACGAAAGGAGAATCAACTAAACATTCAACACCTGATATTTCTTCAGAATGTGATTCATTCAATGAGGATGACTCTCAATCCTCAGACAAAGCTACCACTCTTGGTAGTGTGTCTAAAAAATTCCAACAAAAGATCACAGTGGGAGTGAGCAAGCAACGTAACTTGGAGAAACCAACAGCCCAAATCCAAAGTCAACAGAGCCACCGTCAGACAGGAGCAGCAGTAAGTGCCCATTTCCATTCCAACACGACATCACGCATTATGGAACACATAGGGATAAGGGACAGTATTGTTGAGAAGCGCCAAGATATCATCAACATCAAACCAACAGTTATTAAAGAAGAATCATCGGAATCTGAACTGTCAAGTCGTTCGGTTATCACAGCTGCAGCCTCCTCGACAAGCAAACACTTAAAGGATGAAATTAAGATTGAAGAGAAACCAAAATTATCGCTAATAAGCGATCTGAAACCAATTTCAATTATTGCTCCAGCACGTTTCAGTTCCAACACCCCAACCACGCCAACAACAGCAGTTGTTAGTAAATATGCCTCCGTAATTGTGGAGAAACCACTGACGATTGGAAAGAAAAATCCCGAAGTGTCCACACTTAAAAATGCAGAAACTTTTAAGAAAACTCCTATTCTCTCAACTGAATACCCCAAAAAATTCATTGAACCTATACAAAAAGACCTTGCAATACTTAAGGTGGACCCGTCTACTCTATCCTTGCCAAATTCAAATACTATGACGACACCAACAACAACTGCTTCCACTGTTTCCTCATCGCTAGCAGCCACTGTGTCGAACACATCTGTGGCCGTAACGCGTCCCATTCCTAACATCAGTAAACATGAAACCAGCAGTGATTGCAGCAGCTTGAATTCGTCTCCAATTTCACCGATTACTACCAGTAAAGATGTGAACGTTAGCAATGCGTCAGCGTCTAACATAACACCTTTATCACTGGATGTTTATGAGTTTAAGGACACCGAACCATTCGAATTCGAAATACGAAAATCACCGATGGTTTCTTCAAATACATCATCAGTGATTACCGCAACTACGCCTGTGGTCCAAACATCAAGTGGACCTAGTACTACTACAGTTACCACCGCTGTAGTCTCAGGAACAGCACGCAAACAGGTATTAAAACCAAATGTCGCACAACAAAATACTGAGCAACATCAAATTTCAAATGTGACTGGACCAATTGTGTCACCTGTAGGCGTCATTGGACAATCCGCGAACCGAAAGAAACGTGGATCACCAATTAAAGAAGCATCTGGAGCCAAAATACTTAAAGAAGATGACGCTAAAACGGGACAATCCAGCAATTTGGTTGCTGATGCAAAACTAAATCATCAGCCTGCTCTTCTAGCCAACGAATCGACAGTCATTACCGCTGCAACCTCAACGATCAATGCTCCCTCGAATATAGTGAAACATACGGCATCACCGTCATTACAGCAGAAAGTCATTACAAGTAATAAAAATACAAATCGATTGGCACCGCCACCACTTCACACACTCACCAGTCCTAGTCTGACAGCGAAGGCATTAGAATCTGGTGGTAACACATTTGCGCCATTCGATAAGGTACGCAAGTCACCTAGTTTTAATCTCAATATCAATGCCCTTAATGAGGAGCTAGCCCAGACGGTCCAAGAGACCACAAGAGCACTCACTGATGCTTTCACTGATGTCCTTCAGACATCGTCACAGCCATCGAATCTACCACCACCACCACCATTGGCAATGATGACAAACACAAATGCACAAATAATGCCAACGAGCCCAAGCGCTCCCAAGGAGTCTACACCTATTAAAACAATAGAGCCCGAAGGCTCCACTCTGAACAGCATTAAATCTCCAAAGCCCGTGCAAAATACTATAGTCTCACCCACGATTGTTACACCTCCGCATAGTGCGGCCAAAGCTCCAGTTACCGTTGGTAGCCCTTTCATCGAAACTCGGAGAGATCTCAAAAATGTATTCGAACTTTCATCTAATAATGAATGTTCCGGCTACAGTTCAGGCGAGTCCAAAGACAACAAATTTGAACTGGAAAATGTAAAAATCTTATTGTCAGCTTCCTCTGGCGGTTTTGATTTAGACCCTGTGAAGTATGAGCAGAAACCATCGTCTATTGCGGATAAGGTACTCAAAGCGATAAGTCAGAAAAAGGAAGAAGTCGAAAACAATAAAACGAAAGACCCAAACAAACAACAGGATCCTTCGGATAAAGCAAAGGCCACTGCCACTGAAATAATCAGTGAAGACAAAGCAGATTCCAATATTGCGAAAGGAAGCAACAGCAGCTGCAGTAGTAGTGGTGACACCAGCCATCGTAGCAAACTTCTCTCTGAACCTCTCAAAATACAAACTGAATTGCCATCAACATCGGGTGGATTGCTTTTTGGTGATACTTATGGACCCAATAGTTTGGATAAAGCAATCGGTCCCCTATCGAACTCAGCGATTAGCGGGAAGCGCGTCAACATTGGCAGTGGCCTAAGCTCTCTGAACAGTCCTGAACCAAAGACTATTTTGGAGACAATTTCACAAACGGTAAAGAATAATGAACTCAGCGAAACCATACAGAAACTTGAGTGCGCCATTCAGCGCAAGACACCAGTCGGCGGACTCTCGATGACATCGTCTAGCACACCATCGCATACTCCCACTCCGACAGCGGCACCCACATGTTACTTTGATGAATCTATGGACAGCACAGATTCCGAACAACGCCTGGTGATCGAAGACGTTGTTACTGAAGAACAGACAACCACAGATCTACAAAAGAGTCCAGCGTCAGAAGCATCGGGTAGCATAAGTGCACCCGTGAAGCTTGAGTTGAACGCTAAAGTTATGCCAGGTGCAACAACTACTATCTTACAAATGCCCATACCAGTGAAAGCGACGACTCAAGAGAGCCAAGGAAGTGCTACCACTCCTACTCGCACACAGACTTTAGAGAGTAACAAAATTGTAATTGGTGCCACCAATTTTTCGGGAAAGCTGCCATCTACCAACACTCAGTTGTCAATAAACACTAATACATTTGCATCTGACCACAAACATGATGGCCTGATCATCCCTGTGTCATCAATACAAAACCCCATGTGCAACACATCTGCAAAGATTGCATCCATCGCACCTCATAGGAGTCAACTGCAATCAAATACTACTTCGTCCACCACCACTTCTACAGAATCTAATGTCGTGCCAATCGTCGTGCCCGAAATCCCCGTTTCAGTTGTGGTCGCTTCTAATGCGATGCCAGCTGTAATGGCAGCTGCAGCTGCACATTTGCATGGTCCCAACCAACCAGCCATACACCTTCACCATCAGCATCAACAACAGTTTTCCAATGCACCAACATCCAACATTCAAGAGTCACCTGCAGGCATTCCCTTGAACTTGAAAAACTATAGCAGCAAATCAAAATTGTTGCCATCTGGTAGCTCACCAAACTACAGTTATGTAGAATCAAGGCATAATGAAGGTGGACAAATACAACGTCATGGCTCCTATTTGATTACCATTGACAAATCCCAACAAAATGCCCAGACACCAGCAGCGTCTCAAATGATCGCATTCAATCAAGGCTCATCGACAACGGGCATTGTTCCCACAAACAATGAATTAAGAGAAGGGCCACAACTCATCGCATCTGCTGCGGATGCACACATCGATTCCATCAATTTACTATGTGAGGAAACTATACCAGGTAGTCCAGCGCCAGCATTTGGTGGGAAAGAAGACATGCTAGCAACTAGCTTAATTGACATATCACCCAACCCGAATAGTATTAGCAAATCAATCAGTGTCAGTGGTAGTAATGTAGGGCACCTTCAAAATGCTGCAAAATTGGTGTCAGCGCCCAATAGCTCGCCAAATGATACTGCAAGCCATGACGAGAGTAGTCAGGATCTGAAGAAAATTATGGATGTGGATGTTGAGAATGAGTTAGTGCCACTGAAACGTAAGCGGACGCGTAAGCAAACAGAGTTGAGTTGTGGATTGAACATCGAAACTCCAACTCCTCCACTACAGCAATCAACTCAATCACAGCAGCATCAGCATCTCCAAAGTAAGCGTCGTCGTGGACAGGGTTCGGGCCGCAAAATTACTCGTAAGCACATCAAAATCAGAAATGTGATCTGTATGGCTAATTTATTCATTAAATTACTTTCTACTGGTTTTCTTCCACAGCTGGCTCTGATACAGATGATAATTCCGATACGGTCCAACCACCGCAACGCATTAATGCACGTCAACAGCAGTTGCTTCAACAACAACAACAAAGCATACAGCAACAACAGCAACAGACAATCACTGGTAATGGAGTGCGACCATGTCCATATAACTTCCTAGTGGAATTGGGTAAATTATACAATAATATAATGTTGTATCGTGGGAGAACTTTATTATTGAACTCTTTATCTTTTCCTCTCACAGATCAATCGCTTTCCTCAGAACAGTGCGTGTCAATATTACTGAAACAGATTCAGGATCTACGTAAGACCTACAACACTATCAAAAGTGATTTGACATCAATCGATCGACGGCGCAAGAAATTACGGCGTCGAGAACGCGAAAAGAAGCAATTTCAACTACACAATCACCAGATGGGAAAGACAAATTAAACTGATCTGATCTGATCGTAACACTTTGTGGTGTTTTCATTATTATATTTATTATTACATATAATTTTAAATTTTTTTTTTTTTTTTTTTTTATGTGTATGTGTATTGTAAGACTCTATTTTATTTACATTGTAAAATGTAGTTCATAAAAATTAAAATGAAAGTATAAATTATTTTCACAGAATGTTAACATGTTTTGATTGACAGTTGTACGGCATCAGGGCATTAGTAAAATAGGGCTCGAATTGTCTCGTCCTGAAGATAAATATTGTAGAATAAGAATTGTATCGTAATATTTCATATATATTGTATATGCATATACTCGTGTATTGAGATTTATAGAGGAACTTTATAAGATAAAGCGGATTAATGATGAAGAAGGGGTTGAAAGACCAACACTTTTTAAAACAATATCAAGTTTGAAAGCTGATGCTATTTATTAAATTTTAAGGCATAAGGCCTGAACAGGAATGTATATCAAACTTTGAGAAATGGAAAAGTTATTCGATTGGCAGAGACTCCCACTCCCTCTTCGAATAATCAAATAATGCTGGTTCAGACAATAATACGAGTATTTCAACTCGAAATCTCGAAAAACTAAGTAACGGACATGGCCTAGTCGTTTCGTATTATCATGTTATTTATTCAATACTTGATGCACAGTTCTAGACGTTACAAACATCATAACAAAGTTTGCATTCTTTATGTCCGTTTCTATCCGTAAGCTGTGGCTTAGCCATCCAAAATGTCTGCGTTTATTGGGGGCTCATTAAAATACTTAAGTCTTGATTGGAATAACTTAACAATGTGTTATTTTTATAAAGAAATATGTTTATTAATGAGATTTTATATTTTGGGAAATCGTGAACTATGTATTTTAGTACAAAATGAATTCATAAACAGAACTATGACACTGAATAGCCACCTTCTAGGTTGATGTGATGGCCATTTACGAAGCTCGACTTGTTGCTCAACAAATAACCAATAGTATCAACAACTTCATGTACTTCGCAGAACCGGTTTAGCGGTATGTGGGCCAATAATGGCCCAGAAATGGCTGGATCACTCCAATTGGCACGTCCCATTTTGGTCAACACTACAGTTGGATTCACCGAATTGACACGTATCTTTCTTGGACCCAGTTCCAGTGCTAACGAACGTGTCAATGAATCCACAGCGGCCTTTGTGGCACTATACGCCGAATGGCCTTCAAACGAACGCGAAGCGGCAACAGATGAAACCATAACAATACTAGCTGAGCCTGTTTTCAGTTTAGGCAGCAAAGCTTGTGTAACATTAAATACTGCCTTGATATTTACATCGAACGTGCTATATATAGTATAAAATATTAATCCAGAACACACATATGTACATATATAACCTTCATTCTCTTACTTACTCATCAAAATCGCGTTCAGTAAGCTCAGCAAATGGCTTAATTGTGGCTACGCCGGCATTATTCACCAATCCATCTAAATCGGGCACTGTTGCCAAAGCATTACGAACCTCTGTCCAATTCTTGAGATCAATCAAAAGTGGTTTCACGTTCGGATAAGCATTTGTTAAAGTTTTAATCTGATCCAGTGTTCTGGCTACAGCAATAACTTGAGCACCAGCAGTTGCCAATTGCTCACAAAGTACATAACCAATGCCTACAAATATATGGAGAAAATATAAAATTCTATTGCTGCTGATCTGAAATTATTGTAGTAGTAATCTGTGTATTGCCAGCAAACAAACCTCCACCAGCTCCAGTTACCAATATGACTTTATTTTTAAGATCTGTCCACATCTTTTATTCCGTTTATTCAAAATCTGTCACTTGACTCTCTCGGACGTGTTCTTCTTTACTATTGAATTTTACAAATAAGACTAATCTCAATCTTCAATTGCGAAAAGATATTTAAGCTTGCAGTATGTATTTATTTCACTGTCTAGTGCTTCTCACACTCGCACACTATCTATGTATACATTTGTTTATACATACATACATACTTACATATGGACATGTATAGAGTTTTTATAATCAGAATACAAAATAGTATGTTTTTTATTTTTTTGTTTTTGTTTAATGAATATTATTGTTATTATTTATTATTTCGACAAGTGATTAACATTTAATGAAAAATACATACATATGTATATATATTCAATGGCATGAGATCCATAATTATATCAGATGTGATTATAAGTACATACATATTTGATCCAGATCATTCATTAGAGGTCGTTCTAACTTTCGTTCTTATCGTTTTACAACATGTAAACTTACATAGGAATGTATGGTACACATATGTATGTATGTATGTATGTATGTAAGTATATAGGTACATATAGGTACACTGGCATGCACTTGAATAGGAACAAGAAAATTGAAATGAAGATACAACTATTTAACTTAAAAAAAAAAATAAGAAACGAAATCATAAGATATATTTTTTTTTCATTATTTAGTGATTTATTATGTATTAAGTACAAAAAAGAAATCATTGCTAAATTACCAGGATTTTTTAAAATTCAATTAATAAAATCTTTTTATCGTGCACTTGAATAGAGACAAGGACTTAAAATTGGTAAATCTCTTGTTTTAATTGTATTTTTATTAATTATAATGCTTATTAATATTAATCCTAATACTAATATTTATATTAAATAATTATTTAATAATGTGTGGAACCATTATTCTTCGAAATAACCTCATAAATCCTGTCAGTAATCAAGGAATCAATTAGACTCTTTAAATAATTGAAAGGTATTTCGCTCCAGGCATCTGTGATCCCATCTGTTAATGACTGTACGTTTTGAAATTGTCTCCCAGACTCGTATACTTTTCTTGTCAGGCAACACCATACATTCTCAATTATGTATATTGAGATCAGAAGAATAAGTAGGTCACTCCATTAAAGTGACGTTCTACTTCTGAATCCAGCTTTTTACCACTCGAGCTGTATGGACTGGGGCATTATTTTGTTGGTAAGTCCACGGTAATGGTTCGACAAGGTTGTTAATGTCTGGCATCGTATTTTGGGGCATTCCTTTGTATTGAGTTGCATTCATTTTGGATGACCCAAATTGCAGTTGGCATGTTCAATAATATGAGATTGCTCCCCATATCATAACGTGTTCTTCTTTTCGAGTATCGTGAAAATATTAATTGAACCCATAAGGTCAATCTAAATTGAAACGTTTTGCATCCGAAAAAACCACGGTATGCCACAGTTTCTTCCAAGTCATGTGATTACAAGCAAATACTAGACGAGAATCTTTACGTTGATTGTTCAGCGGTGGCTTTTTCTTCAATTTTAATCTCTTTAGATGTTTTGCTTTATGTAAAACTCTTCGAACAGGATCAACATTTGTTTTGAACTTTAAATTTGAACAAATTTTGGTAGCTAAAAGTGTGAACTTAAATCTTCTCGAACTATTCGTCACTCGGCAATACGAAAAAGGGTTTTTTTTTTTCATTTTATTTCCATAGTTTGCAGTATTTTTAAGAAATTTGTATACTACACTCTTGCTTTTTCCAATTTTTTTTTAGCAATTTTTATGTACGTAAGATCACACTCCTTCTAAGTAATTATTTTGCCTTTTTCTTCCGTTGTGAGAGCTTTATCACGTCCCATATTATTTTTTTTTATTGTATATTTAAAGAGTATATTTAGTAACAAAACACAACCTTCAGCACATGGATTTTTACTTAGAAAGAAGAAATCACATTTGTCCCTATTCAAATGCATGCCAGTGTACTTCTATAGTTTCATCACAATAAAATATAATAGATCAAGTAAGTACATTCACATATCAGAACTTTCCGATGCACATGCATACAAGTATAAGTACATATACAAAGGCGGACTTACGTACGTTGGAAGGTACGAACAGGTCCTTCAAATCTCAAGAAGGGGACATTACAGTCTGATCTAAAACAAAAATAAAAAATCATGGGAACATATTTCTTAACAGACCGAGGCCTTAGTCTGATCTAAAACAAAAAAAAAAAAAAAAAAGAAGAAAGTTAACTTCGTTTTTGCCTACGCTACTGTGATTGAACATACAGAATCAGTACATAAGTAGGTATACAGAGAACATTTTAAAACTGAGACTGGGAGCTATATGATCCAGCACATGGTTGGTGAATATGAATTAAGTCCAATTCGGCTGGTTGCGGCAAAGTTACAGCATCTGCTAAAGAGAAAAGTTCGCGTAACATTTCAGCTCTCGAACTTTAAAATTGAGTGACCAGTTTGTATACATACAGACTCGTCTCGTCGTTCTGATCAAGAATATACTTCGTTCAAGACTGCCATAATTCCTAAAAACACGATTTTTGAGTTAAAGATGCAGAAATATTCGTTATAGGTATGATAATTTCATGTTAATAACTTATATACTCTCCGCATGAGGAGAGAATATTTCTTCTATAATTAACCAATTTGTGAGTAACTTGAAAACTTTAAACGTGTTTTTCTCGAGTTAGGACAGTTTTGAAGTAAATGAACGTTATACCTATACTTTATGGGGTCTCCGATGACTTCTTCTGTCTGTCACAAACTTCATGACAAACTTATACAACTGATCACTGTGTGAAGAGTACAAAAAGTGTTCATGAGAACAAAGTTCCTAAACAAGTTAGCAACCAAATTGTGGGCCTCATTAAGTTTTAACACCCCGCAAGCTTAGTCCGCCATTGGCTAATGAATATACATACATATGTACATACTCGTATGTATATATCTGTGGTTTATCAGCAACAATAATCGGTCAACTAATTTGTTGGGTGCTTCAAAATTATTGCATTCTAACTGCACATACATATGTACTTACTGTGAGTATCAGATTACTCTCTGAGTGAAAACAGATTTGAAAGGTGTTTATAAGTTTTATATTAACAGAAAACAAAATTTTTATAATTGGAAATCTTCATTGCGAAAACATGATTAATCATATCTATTTCTATACAAATATTTTGACATCTTGTTTGGAAAGTGAATGGGTCATCGAACGAAACAAATGTTAATCGGATGCCTTTAAGTCTGGAGGTGCATGTCCCAGTGAAATTATGGTATTCCAGTGTTTTCCGGATAGTTCTCATCACAAGCGGTCAAGCACATTGTCTTGGAGCAAAATGAACTTTTGTTTTGTTTTTTTCTCAAGTTTTATATATTATAGCTTAGGATGTAGAACAGATTTTTGTATGCATTAAAATTGGGACCTAGAATTTTACGCTGCAATTTCATATTACAGCGGCTCCTTTATATAACAAAGCAATAAAGTCAAATACTTCGCAATATTACCCATGTTCATTTATTAACAACAACATTAACTTTGTACGAATGCCACAGCTATAAATAGAAAACATATTTGGAATAGATTTTTTTTATTATTTATGAATAATATATTATACAATCAGATCATATAACAAAAATACTCTAGGTAAGTTTGCCAGCGGCACCTGCGTTTATGACCAACATAATGAATTAGTTTTAGTGTTTCTTACGAGTTTTCTCAAATGCAGCAAAACCCAAAGAAAGAAAAATATTCAATAGGTTTTTCAAAGAAAGGACAAACCTCTAATTCAGACGAGAAGGTTAAAGAAAAGATCTGTCTTCTATTTATAACTATACCTGACCAACATGGTAATGCAAGTCCGGCTAACAGAAGAGATTAAGAGTATAAATAGAGAAGAAATGTTCAAATAGTAAAAGTAAAATGATATTTAAAGTGGTCAATTGCATCATGGAATTTGGCGGCTAAAAGGATACGCCACCACCCAAACATTCGCAAGTTCAAGTTAACATTCTGTGAAAATAATTTATACTTTCATTTTAATTTTTATGAGCTACATTTTACAATGTAAATAAAATAGAGTCTTACAATACACATACACATAAAAAAAAAAAAAAAAAAAAATTTAAAATTATATGTAATAATAAATATAATAATGAAAACACCACAAAGTGTTACGATCAGATCAGATCAGTTTAATTTGTCTTTCCCATCTGGTGATTGTGTAGTTGAAATTGCTTCTTTTCGCGTTCTCGACGCCGTAATTTCTTGCGCCGTCGATCGATTGATGTCAAATCACTTTTGATAGTGTTGTAGGTCTTACGTAGATCCTGAATCTGTTTCAGTAATATTGACACGCACTGTTCTGAGGAAAGCGATTGATCTGTGAGAGGAAAAGATAAAGAGTTCAATAGTAAAGTTCTCCCACGATACAACATTATATTATTGTATAATTTACCCAATTCCACTAGGAAGTTATATGGACATGGTCGCACTCCATTACCAGTGATTGTCTGTTGCTGTTGTTGCTGTATGCTTTGTTGTTGTTGTTGAAGCAACTGCTGTTGACGTGCATTGATGCGTTGCGGTGGTTGGACCGTATCGGAATTATCATCTGTATCAGAGCCAGCTGTGGAAGAAAACCAGTAGAAAGTAATTTAATGAATAAATTAGCCATACAGATCACATTTCTGATTTTGATGTGCTTACGAGTAATTTTGCGGCCCGAACCCTGTCCACGACGACGCTTACTTTGGAGATGCTGATGCTGCTGTGATTGAGTTGATTGCTGTAGTGGAGGAGTTGGAGTTTCGATGTTCAATCCACAACTCAACTCTGTTTGCTTACGCGTCCGCTTACGTTTCAGTGGCACTAACTCATTCTCAACATCCACATCCATAATTTTCTTCAGATCCTGACTACTCTCGTCATGGCTTGCAGTATCATTTGGCGAGCTATTGGGCGCTGACACCAATTTTGCAGCATTTTGAAGGTGCCCTACATTACTACCACTGACACTGATTGATTTGCTAATACTATTCGGGTTGGGTGATATGTCAATTAAGCTAGTTGCTAGCATGTCTTCTTTCCCACCAAATGCTGGCGCTGGACTACCTGGTATAGTTTCCTCACATAGTAAATTGATGGAATCGATGTGTGCATCCGCAGCAGATGCGATGAGTTGTGGCCCTTCTCTTAATTCATTGTTTGTGGGAACAATGCCCGTTGTCGATGAGCCTTGATTGAATGCGATCATTTGAGACGCTGCTGGTGTCTGGGCATTTTGTTGGGATTTGTCAATGGTAATCAAATAGGAGCCATGACGTTGTATTTGTCCACCTTCATTATGCCTTGATTCTACATAACTGTAGTTTGGTGAGCTACCAGATGGCAACAATTTTGATTTGCTGCTATAGTTTTTCAAGTTCAAGGGAATGCCTGCAGGTGACTCTTGAATGTTGGATGTTGGTGCATTGGAAAACTGTTGTTGATGCTGATGGTGAAGGTGTATGGCTGGTTGGTTGGGACCATGCAAATGTGCAGCTGCAGCTGCCATTACAGCTGGCATCGCATTAGAAGCGACCACAACTGAAACGGGGATTTCGGGCACGACGATTGGCACGACATTAGATTCTGTAGAAGTGGTGGTGGACGAAGTAGTATTTGATTGCAGTTGACTCCTATGAGGTGCGATGGATGCAATCTTTGCAGATGTGTTGCACATGGGGTTTTGTATTGATGACACAGGGATGATCAGGCCATCATGTTTGTGGTCAGATGCAAATGTATTAGTGTTTATTGACAACTGAGTGTTGGTAGATGGCAGCCTTCCCGAAAAATTGGTGGCACCAATTACAATTTTGTTACTCTCTAAAGTCTGTGTGCGAGTAGGAGTGGTAGCACTTCCTTGGCTCTCTTGAGTCGTCGCTTTCACTGGTATGGGCATTTGTAAGATAGTAGTTGTTGCACCTGGCATAACTTTAGCGTTCAACTCAAGCTTCACGGGTGCACTTATGCTACCCGATGCTTCTGACGCTGGACTCTTTTGTAGATCTGTGGTTGTCTGTTCTTCAGTAACAACGTCTTCGATCACCAGGCGTTGTTCGGAATCTGTGCTGTCCATAGATTCATCAAAGTAACATGTGGGTGCCGCTGTCGGAGTGGGAGTATGCGATGGTGTGCTAGACGATGTCATCGAGAGTCCGCCGACTGGTGTCTTGCGCTGAATGGCGCACTCAAGTTTCTGTATGGTTTCGCTGAGTTCATTATTCTTTACCGTTTGTGAAATTGTCTCCAAAATAGTCTTTGGTTCAGGACTGTTCAGAGAGCTTAGGCCACTGCCAATGTTGACGCGCTTCCCGCTAATCGCTGAGTTCGATAGGGGACCGATTGCTTTATCCAAACTATTGGGTCCATAAGTATCACCAAAAAGCAATCCACCCGATGTTGATGGCAATTCAGTTTGTATTTTGAGAGGTTCAGAGAGAAGTTTGCTACGATGGCTGGTGTCACCACTACTACTGCAGCTGCTGTTGCTTCCTTTCGCAATATTGGAATCTGCTTTGTCTTCACTGATTATTTCAGTGGCAGTGGCCTTTGCTTTATCCGAAGGATCCTGTTGTTTGTTTGGGTCTTTCGTTTTATTGTTTTCGACTTCCTCCTTTTTCTGACTTATCGCTTTGAGTACCTTATCCGCAATAGACGATGGTTTCTGCTCATACTTCACAGGGTCTAAATCAAAACCGCCAGAGGAAGCTGACAATAAGATTTTTACATTTTCCAGTTCAAATTTGTTGTCTTTGGACTCGCCTGAACTGTAGCCGGAACATTCATTATTAGATGAAAGTTCGAATACATTGTTGAGATCTCTCCGAGTTTCGATGAAAGGGCTACCAACGGTAACTGGAGCTTTGGCCGCACTATGCGGAGGTGTAACAATCGTGGGTGAGACTATAGTATTTTGCACGGGCTTTGGAGATTTAATGCTGTTCAGAGTGGAGCCTTCGGGCTCTATTGTTTTAATAGGTGTAGACTCCTTGGGAGCGCTTGGGCTCGTTGGCATTATTTGTGCATTCGTGTTGGCCAACATTACCAGTGATGGTGTGGGTGGTGGAACCGATGCCGGTGGCGTGGTTTGAAGAGCATCAGTTAACGCTCTTGTGGTCTCTTGAACTGTCTGAGCTAACTCCTCATTTAAGGCATTGATATTTAAATTTACACTAGCCGTCTTGCTCGTATTATCGAAGGGAGTAATTTTTAATGCTTGCGCTACCTGACTTGTACTGATCAGTTTGTGAAGTGGTGGCGGTGCCAATAGATTTACAATTTTATTACTTGTAATGACTTTCTGCTGTAATGACGGTGATGCCGTATGTTTCACTATATTCGAGGGAGCATTGATCGTTGAGGTTGCAGCGGTAATGACTGTCGATTCGTTGGCTAGAAGAGCAGGCTGATGATTTAGTTTTGCATCAGCAACCAAATTGCTGGATTGTCCCGTTTTAGCGTCATCTTCTTTAAGTATTTTGGCTCCAGATGCTTCTTTAATTGGTGATCCACGTTTCTTTCGGTTCGCGGGTTGTCCAGTGACGTTTACAGTTGACGCAGTTGCTCCGGCCACATTTGACATCTGATGTTGCTCAGTATTTTGTGCGACATTTGCTTTCGATAACTGTTGTCGTGGTGCTCCTACAACTGTAGCAACTGCACTAGTGTCACTTGATATTGGCTCTAGAGATGCAGTTGCGGTAGTCCCTGAAGGTGTACTTGTGGATACCATCGGTGATTTTCGTATTTCGAATTCGAATGGTTCGGTATCCTTAAATTCATAAACATCTGGTGTCAAAGGTTTTTTCTGAAGCATTGGTGCACTGCCTACGTTCACATCTTTACTGGTAGTAATCGGTGAAATTGGAGACGAATTCAAGCTGCTGCAATCACTGCTGGTTTCATGTTTACTGATGTTAGGAATGGGACGCGTTACGGCCACAGATGTGTTCGACACAGTGGCTGCTAGCGATGAGGAAACAGTGGAAGCAGTTGTTGTTGGTGTCGTCATAGTATTTGAATTTGGCAAGGATAGAGTAGACGGGTCCACCTTAAGTATTGCAAGGTCTTTTTGTATAGGTTCAATGAATTTTTTGGGGTATTCAGTTGAGAGAATAGGAGTTTTCTTAAAAGTTTCTGCATTTTTAAGTGTGGACACTTCGGGATTTTTCTTTCCAATCGTCAGTGGTTTCTCCACAATTACGGAGGCATATTTACTAACAACTGCTGTTGTTGGCGTGGTTGGGGTGTTGGAACTGAAACGTGCTGGAGCAATAATTGAAATTGGTTTCAGATCGCTTATTAGCGATAATTTTGGTTTATCTTCAATCTTAATTTCATCCTTTAAGTGTTTACTTGTCGAGGAGGCTGCAGCTGTGATAACCGAACGACTTGACAGTTCAGATTCCGATGATTCTTCTTTAATAACTGTTGGTTTGATGTTGATGATATCTTGGCGCTTCTCAACAATACTGTCCCTTATCCCTATGTGTTCCATAATGCGTGATGTCGTGTTGGAATGGAAATGGGCACTTACTGCTGCTCCTGTCTGACGGTGGCTCTGTTGACTTTGGATTTGGGCTGTTGGTTTCTCCAAGTTACGTTGCTTGCTCACTCCCACTGTGATCTTTTGTTGGAATTTTTTAGACACACTACCAAGAGTGGTAGCTTTGTCTGAGGATTGAGAGTCATCCTCATTGAATGAATCACATTCTGAAGAAATATCAGGTGTTGAATGTTTAGTTGATTCTCCTTTCGTAGCCAACTGGGCTTCTTTCTTGACGTCATCCGAAGGACCACTGGCAAAACTATCACTTTTAGTGATTGCTTTAAATTTATATTCCGTCTTAACAACAATGAAATCTTTCTTAGTATCCCCACTGGTGGATCCGGTTGGTTGAGGACTTTTCAGGCGTTGAAATCCCTTTAACTCTGAACGGATGAGGCTCAAATCATAGTCTCTACCCTTACCACCAGCTATGCTGCTATTTGCCTTAACTCCTCTACTGCCTCCGCGTTGCAGTACACTTTTACTTATTCGTTGTGATTCCTCATCATCTTCCTCAGTTCCGCTGCGACTGTTTCCCACCGAAGCAGCAGCTGTTTTCTTAGGAACAGGTTTAATAATGCTAGTCACTTTATATGGTGGCGTTGGCGCGTCTCTTGCCACACGTTTGGGTTTTCGTACGGGTTCATCAGAATCAGTTTCAGATTCCGTTGCCATTGATGCATCAGATACATTGGTTGATGTGCGTTGCGTTGTGTTGCTGTTGTTTTTGATAACTTTACGTGTCGGACGTTTCTTAACATTAGCTGCCGCCGGTGATTTAGTGCGGCTTGAGTTGGATGCATTCGATGAGGGTGTCGTTGATCGAGCCGGCATTGAATCACTACGTCCACGACCACGCTTTCCAACTGCGGAAGTTTTAGCTGTCGACGTACTGCTAATGACTGTTGTGGTGGAACCAGAACCACCGCCAGCTACAATTGCTGATGCTGTACCTTTAGTAGCACCATCCTTAGATGACTTGTCAATTGAAGTAGCATTGGAACTTGGACAAATTGGATTAGCACCGCTGTTGGCACCAGAGTTTGGAGCATTTGAAGATCCTGCAGCAGAATTACCACTACTACTCATAGAGCGACCCTTTTGTTTAGAGCCCTTTGTTATATTTTCAGCAATGCGTTCTCGTGATATCCACTCATCATAACGATTATTCCAACCGGTGTAATGGACTAGATACATGGGTGTTCCACGTGTCACCGATATCTCAATGACTTTCGCCTCATAGGTGCTGCCATGGGCAGATGGTGATTTCTTCTCGTGATAATACACTTTAAGTTTATCACCGGTTTCGACAACAAAATCGCCGGTGTCGATCTTCTCAACGGTAACCTCATCCTTCTTACGTTTGCCTCTTTTCTCTTCGCCAGTCTGATTTTGTTTGCGTTGCTGTTTCTCTTTTTTGTTATTAGGTATCGACGATGATTCTGAAAGAGAAAAAAAATCAGTTGCAATGCATTTGGAATTTCGGTTAAAACTTTTGCTTCACTTATTTCGCCACTAATCTAAAGGGGATACATTAGAACAGTGGAACTTAAAATTCAAGCACACAAACGCAAAAGCTCAATCAAGTACAATTATGAGAGAGGTGCTCTCTTGAGTTCATACTGCTGTTGCTTGATATGTGTGTAAAGTTTTGTTCAAAGTACAACTTTCGTTTCGTTACTCTCTTTATTACGCTACGCTACGCTTTTACTTATGTATATGCTTAGGCTGAGAAGCTTTAGTGATTCGTGCATATATTTTGTTGATCTTTTATTACGATAGAGCTTTGTTATTCTTTTAGTCTATATTCTTTACTTTTGCTTTTGTGCTTATTCTTCCGTTTTCAGTGTTTTTAGAGTTCTCAGTACGTGAGCATTGGTGGTCACGTCACGTTGATGATTAGAAAACGAGTATAAAGAATTTTTAATATAAATCTTTGTTTGTTTTTTTAAATGCTTATTGAAACAATACAGAAAGTAATATGATAAAAAGGTAAATAAGAAAAAAAAAAAAGATAACAATACAAATATGCAGTAAATGAAGATAATAGGGAGCATGAATAATCAATAAATTTACAACAAAAAGAAAAAGAAAACATACATAATTACATATGTGACTGAGAAAACCGGCAAAAATGGTTGCTGTTTGCAATTTGCTTCAAAAAAAAAAAAAAAAAAAAGACAACGTTCATGCTGACAATATACTAACTTTATCATCATCCAAGAGAGAAAGATAACACACAGGCAAAGAAGATCAAGACCTTGATATAAAAATTAATACCTGACACATTTTTGGCAATCGCTTACGATGAAGAGGATTGGGTCATATGTACAAACAGTTTTGGACAATGCTTTGCATTAAATTTCAAAATATTGAACTTAATTTTATTATTGTATATCATTTCAGGTCTATAATGAGCGCTATTCTTTTAAAACGAGCACAAGCGTTTTGCCAAAGCAGATATGTCTTAGCAACTCTATATCATCATCAGTTAACAACTGGTTGTGCTGGTCTTAATATTCGAAGCTTAAGCAACAACATGGCAAATGATAAAGAACGTGGAACGCAGACGAAGCAGCAGAAGAGTCAACAATCCAGACTTTATACAGCCTTGGCCCTGAGTACGATAGTAGGCGGTGGTTATTATTTATTTAAACAATTGGATGATAACAAGAGCGAAACACCTATTGCCTTACTGAGTACTGGTGACAGCAAATCGGAACGTGATACTCATTTGGACACAGCACGCTTATTGCATAGAATAGAAAGACTGGATTTACCTTTTTATGAATTAACTCAAGTTCAGAAACACAATACACTAACAACTGGCATATGGGTGACATATGGGATAGGTGTCTATGACATTACTGAATTCGTACCAAAGCATCCGGGCAGCGATAAGATTATGCTTGCAGCTGGCAATGCAATTGATCCATTTTGGGCCATTTATCAGCAACACAATACCATTGAAATACTAGAATTACTAGAAACATTTCGTATTGGAAACATAAAAAAAATTGATGAATTAAGCTCTGAAGACATGGGATCACCATGGGAACATGAACCTAAACGTCATTCTATACTTAAGCCTACTTCTGAACGTCCATTTAATGCTGAGCCACCGATATCATTACTTGTTGATCACTTCTATACACCCAATGAAATTTTTTATATTCGAAATCACTTGCCCGTCCCCATCTTAGATGAGAAGACATATGAACTAGAGATTGATATAGAAACGAAAGCAGCCTGTGCCAAACAGACATCATGTACAATGAGTTTCGAAGATATTAAGGCCTTGCCAAAGTTCACAGTGACAGCGGCTGTTATGTGCGGTGGCAACAGACGTTCTGAGATGACACAAGTTAAGGCAGTAAAAGGTATTCCTTAAAACCTTTAAATATAGTAGACTTCGAGTGAATGAAACATAATGTTGCAATCCAATTGCTTTCTATTATTTTAGGTTTGTCTTGGGGTGCTGGTGCCGTTGGAAATGCCAAGTGGTCAGGTGCACGTTTACGTGATGTCCTTCTGGCCATGGGTGTACAACCTAATGAGAAATTACATGTAATACTTGAAGGTGCTGATTTGGATCCAACATCAAACCCATACGGTGCCTCGATACCATTGTCAAAAGCGCTTGATGAGCGTGGTGATGTGATCTTGGCCTATGAAATGAATGGGAAACCATTAGATGCAGATCATGGCTACCCAGTGCGTGTAGTTGTGCCGGGTACTGTGGGCGCTCGTAATGTCAAATGGTTAAATCGTATTGCTGTCGCTGAACATGAATCCAGTTCGCATTGGCAACAAAATGACTACAAAGGATTTAGTCCAAGCACAGATTGGGACACAGTGGATTTTAGCAAAGCCCATGCCATACAAGCGATGCCCGTTACTTCAGCGATATGCACACCAGTGGAAAATGAGAAAATTAAGGTGTCGAAAGATGGCTTTATAACAGTGCGTGGCTATGCTTGGTCCGGAGGTGGTCGACGCATTGTTCGTGTTGATCTGACCGCTGATGGTGGCAAAACTTGGCATGTTGCTAATTTAGAGCAAGAAGACTTGCCAGATGGTCGACATTACGGATGGTCGCTGTGGACTGCACGTTTGCCGGTTGATAAGAAGGGAAAACAAGACATAGAAATCTGGTCAAAAGCTGTTGACTCTGCGTACAATGTGCAGCCAGAATCATTTGAGAATATTTGGAATCTGCGCGGTGTTCTATCAAATGCCTATCACCGTGTTAAAGTGAAATTGACTTAAAGTACAAATAATAAAGACAAACGACTGAAATTAAAATTAATATAGTATTGTGAATTGTGAACTCACCAGTTGTTGTGTTGCCTGGGGAAATATCCCGATTAAATGTTCCTTGTGCATCATTCGACTCCTTGGCATCGTTGTTGCGTGCACTGGCTGCCGCTGCTGCAGCAGCTTTCATTTTTGCAATTGGCACATCGCATTCATCTTTCACCGTCCTCTCTTCATACTTTTCAACTAGACTTTTGACTTTTCCTGCACCGACGGCAGAGGTCTTGCGTTTCTTTGTTGGTTCTGTACTAGGTGCGTTTGTGGTTGCAGATACTTCTGGTCCTGTTTGTGTTACTATTGCTGCCACAGTGCTCGTAGAGGATGTGCTACTAGGCAATGCAATACCAGCATTCGACATGAGTTCTTGATTTGCTAATGCAATTTTAGATGCTGTTGCTGCAGTCGCCGTTGTGCTTTCCGCTGATCTTGGAGATGCTACAGATATTGCACGGACTAAACTACGCCCCTTGCTGCGACTTGAATTTCGTGATGTCATTATCATAGAGCAACCCAATTTACGGTTGAAGTCTCCATACGGTTGAAGAAATTTCTTGTATGCCTGCTTCACTAAATTCATAACGCTTACCGTGCATGGCGTGTATCCCAATCGTACGGCAATAGTTTTCCATTGGTTTTGCGTGGTGACACGATTGTATCCGCCGCGTTTCTGTACTGCACGAAATAGACGGTATAAGTCAACGTCACGGCTCTGTATGGATGGCACTTTATTAAGAGGTGTGCCACGATCGTCCATATACTTGTAGAGCTGTGCGACAAATCGATCTTTTTCTTCATGATGTTCATCATCAGATGATTCTGTCTCAATTTCAGCATCTTCTTCACTGGACGAGTTGCTTAGACCAAATAATTCATCTCGATCCCAATGCGCTGGCAGCACGTCAGCATCTAGATACTCTAGGGCAGCCTGCACAGCAGGACCATCTTGCTTTGCAGCAGCTTCACGTGTGAATTCGGGGGCTTCTTTTTTAGGCACCGTATAGTAGCGGCCATCCTTAAATGAACGCACAAGATATTCATCTTTAACGCGTATTCGCACGGTTACCTGAAACATCAAAGATTATTATTATTATATGGAGATTTTAAACTAAATTGTTATTGGGTGCATACCTGCGCTGTCGGTGCCACAACTAGAGCCGGAAACCACTTCTCTTTATCTTTTTTCTTTGACTCTGTTTCAACACAAACAACTTTTCCAATGTGTTCCTCCTTTTCATTGACTACTTCTTTTGCATCGCTCTCTTCTTCGTCGTCTGAGCTATCCTCATTTGTATGACCACGTCGCCGACCACGACGACCGCCCACTACGGGGTTACCAAAGTGCTCGGGATGAGTTAGCGGCAACTGATCCAGTGTTTCGCTCTCATTAAAATGTCGGCCGCTTTTTAGGCACAGAGCTGTGCGGCGCAAAGTTGTTATATCACCGTCATCAAAGACAACTGTATATTGTGAACAATCTTGTACTTTGGTAATAGTTGCCTCCACAGTTTCCCTCCGATCCGGATGACGCACTTCTACGGTAGCACCAACACGCATTTGGCCCGGAGTTGCCTTAACGGCATCGTCGGCAACAATACCCGAGCCAAGTCCATGTTTGTAAGCAACTTTTACTTTAATATTTCGGACAACTTTGCTCACTTTCGCTTCACAGAAAGCGCCCTTGTACTTGGCACTTACTTCAGTGCCAACAGGTAAGGACGGTGGATCGTCAATTTGCTGGAACAACGGCGATGCCATAATGGCACATGCATATGTTAATAATGAAATACACTTAAGAACTGAACGTAATCACTCACTTGCATTTTGCGCACTAAATATCTATCGTTCGAGAAAGATTTTATCGCTTGCAATGTTTTGCATTTTGCATCTTCCAAATGATAATGAAAAACTAAGAATTCTTAGTTACACCAAAAAAAAAATAAACAAAAACAAAAAAAAAGAATAAGCGATGATTGTATATTGTATTTAAGAATGAATGGACACTGTTTTTTTTGATAATTATTTTGTTATTTCTTTTCATTAAAATTTTTTGGCGCAAGCAAGAGAGTTTACCCTTAGGTAGTCCGCGAACGAGTTAAGCGGGCCATGAACGAACGACCCGATTGATTTTTGCAATGTTTCTATTTAGATAGTCTCTGAATGGAATTTATTGAATAAATTATTTACAAAACGAGAAATAAGTTTTTGTTTGTATTTTCTCGAGGGTAATTATATTTGAAATGTATAACATTGTACGAATAATCAAAGATAATTATTAATAATATTGTTATTGAGTTGATATTAATTAATAATATTCTATTTGTCAAGTGCTGCCAGGTTGCCAAAAAAGTGTAGCCAGCAACAAAAGCACAAGCTATTGAAAGCACGTTGTATTGGGTGATATAAAAAGTGTCCTTGTTTATTGAAAACCGCTTTTAATCAAATATAAGTATATTATTGCCACTTTTTCGATGACTTCACCGAAACAAATGGACAGTGCAAGGCTATAGAGTGGATGCTTCAAAACCTCGCATCCAAGCTCCGTCAATTGTGCCGAGTCATCAAAGACGTATTACGTGGTTAATTCTGATTGGTTTCCTTTGATTTGCATCAGTCAAGCGTTCGAATTGTGAGTAGTAGAGGACCGAATTACTCGTTTCGTCAGGCTGGAGTGGCTCATGATAGACAATTCCCTTCCAACTCAACATAACCTTTATTTTATTTATTAAATGTGGTTTGTGGAGGGTCATCGTTGATGACTCCGCTATCTTCTGACAGCTTGCGTGTCGATTTTGCTCCATCACATTCAGATTTTCATCGGCTTTTCAGTGACTGGCCTGGTCGGCGGCCTGGAGCGAGGTGCATCTTTGACATCGAAATTTCTAGACGATCTAGTAATAAAAAACCTCGGATACATTTTACATTACCCAATATTCCACAGTGGAATCATTTCTTGTGAATTAACCAACTACATAAGTTTTTGTTAAACAATTCAATTCAAATGTTTTTGCATTTATACCTATATAAATGATCATGATCATGTAGACACAGTACTTATTATATTGTATATGGATACTACGAGAGTCAACGAGTCACACGACGAGTGTCTACAATATCTTTTTTGATTATAATTATTATAAAAATAGAATTTAAAAACAAATTAATAATAAAAATAAAATATCATTCATTCAAAATCTTCAAGTTTTATTTTTTTGTATTTTTTTTTTGTTCATATAAACATTTTTGTATTTTATTTAAATTTATCGTCTTTTAAAGACTATATCACTACCTCATTATATCGTTATTATCAATGTGGTTCATTGATCTAAAACTAGGCGCCTTTTAAATCCTGTCGACATCCCTAATAATAATAATTAAATGAATTAATTGTTTGTTTGATTGATTGATTGTCCAGAGGAGTGCCATCTTTGTATTTATGGTGCACCATAGGATTTACAGTTACAGCAAACGTTTGCGGCAATTGTCCGCGCCACACTTACAAGTAATCTTTTTACCGGGTACTGAGTCAACGTCGTAACCATAGTCCCAAGTGAGTTCAGTGCCCAAAGGTATATTTTTAAGCGCGAAAAGCGTCACCCAAGGGAAGCGCATGTCATGCGTGTCAACGAAGACATTTTGCACAAACATATTTGGTTCGCATGAGTGCTGCATAAGAAAAAAATTATATTATCATTTCATTTTACACAATCAATCAAATTAAATCAATATATCACATACATTGAAGTAGCGGCCCAAATTGCCTGTAGTTTTCCCATCTATAATGTAAGGGTGTTCATCCATGCCAAACAATTCTCGCACCGATTTTCCAGGCAACGTTCCGTTCATGTCTTCATTTCGATTGGGACTGCTCACTGGTCTATCTTGGCAGACACCTCTCTTTCTTGGAGTCAACCTACGTGATGGACGCGTCATTGATGTGGAGTCTTCAATATATTCTTTGCATTCTTCAGCCACTTCAAGATAATCTAAATCTGCGAAATATTCATCACCAACATGAAGAGCAGCCTCGGCTTTTGTGTCTGTGAGCAAGAGTCCTGTATAGGTGCATATAAATGCACCTTTTGGTATATCCATTGTGGACATTATTCCCCATCCACGATTAATTGTTTTGAAAAGAATGAACTGTGTGTTTAATTGATGCTGTACGACTCGATTCAAGCAATTCGCGCGACATTTGCATCGCGAATTGCATTCATATATGCCAGTGCGTACAAGTTCGTTAAGCCGCTTGTACTGATAGCCAATCGTGTTGATAGGCTTCTCTGCATTGCAGGTCAAAACTCCCTCTATAGTGAGTTGCCAGCACGAGCATTTTGATTTATCCTAAGAACAATTATTGCCATCTAAAAACGTGTGCTTACGTGTAAGAGGATGTATTTTGCTTACCGAACAATCATCTTCACAATCGCATCCGAAAAGAAACTCTTTGTCAAGATTGAGGAACACACCCTCTGTTGGTATACGTTCCGCCGCATATGTAAAAGCCGGTGGCAAAGAATCGTCGTAGTGGTTTACTACGGCGATAGGCATTTTTTCTGCACCATTAGAGATATCTGTTTTCTTAATACAAAGAGCTTTGTACTTTGCCAGGCAACGAGTGGTTTGGTGAAAATCGAAATTATCGACATGAAGCATATTTTTTGTTTGTAATAGGTACTTGTGTACCTGGTCCATGTTGTAAAGCATTTTACCACACGGTGCCGTGTAGACGATTAATCTACGGCTGTGTTTAGTTTTATTAACACGATCCCATCCGGAAAGCAACGGTGTAGCCAGGGGACCATGACTATCCGGTCGAGTATTTACGGTACGTAGGCAGCCGGGGTTGCATACATGTTTTTCCCATTTTTTCAGTGGCTGGTTACACTTTGCAAGGATTTCTATTTCGTACTTTAGACTCTGTCGATTCCCGCGTTTTAATGCAGACTTGCGTTTTTGTTGATCAGCTGGCCGTTTTCTGCATTTTCCCGTCGACTCAATAGAACGCCGGTATTTTTCTATCAGATTTTTGGAATCTTCCTGGCACACAAGGCGTACGTCTTCATGTTTTACATATTGACTATATTCGTCATCGTAAAATATTAAATATCTGTAAGCAATTCAATATTTCAAATTTATCCTTAGCATGCAAAAATAGATTGGAAAATTTATAAATACATGCCTGGCCTGTCTTAAAGGCTTCGCAATAATGCCAGGATAAAATCCGGCTTGTTTGTAATTTTTTTCCCGCCCACGAGTCAGGGCCGAAGCATTGTAAAATGCAATAACCTGAGTCCCTTTAAATTTATGCAATTTGAGGTTACCACAAAATATTTACTTGTCTAAATAAAAATGCAAGCATAGACTCACCGAAGGGCAACCTTACTTGCGGCGGATCAAAAAAAGCCATGTGCTTAGCTGGCATGATTTTAATTAATTGCGACTCAACGTATTTGATTTTATAATTTCGTCCATCGCTGCCGCTGCTCAAATCATTTTCGATTACTTGACATGGTACCCACATGCCAATACTTTTGTCGTTGACCGCATAATAATTTTCCCCGCGCAGAATATCTGCGCGGTGAATATCACCCGCTGGTGGTACATTCTGCATATAAAAGGAAAAACAAATAATTAAAATAATGGCCAACCTTATAAAAGTGGAAAATGTGAGTCCAATTACATTCATAGCTTCTGTATAGAAAAAAGTAATTTGACACTTTCACAGTTTGTCTCGGAATGCACGAACGAATACGAGTAGAGTTCCAACCATGTAATTAAATGCCACTTTTGAATTGTTGTTAACAACAAATATTTTTTATTGTGAATCAGTTTTTTTTGTTTTTTTTTTTTTTGTTTGTTGCTTAGCACGTTGCGCCTAATTGAAAGGTAAAAAGAATTGGAAAATTATTTATTCCTGCTACATCTTTTCAACAAAATAATTACAATTTGAAATGTTGTTACTAACCGTCGCGTGAGAAAAAAAAAAAACTTGACACCACTGGCCAAACAAATGTAGTAGCGGCGTGCAGCTCCGTTGATTTTAAATCATCTTTTTCCTACAGAAACAACTCCAAATTTACTTTATTTCCGTAAGCTTGTTGTAAAAAAAATATTCACTCTTTCCGTTCGATTATCAAAGGCATCTAGGCTTTAAAGCAATGTAACATAATATTATGTGGTAGCTCACAAACGATTTAATTGACTGTTTAGGTAGTCTATGAACTAAACACGATATTATTTACACTTTGCTTACAGTGGCGGTGCATCCCCATGTTTGGTTTTGACGTTCATAGTCCCGTTTTATGTTGGTGTGCAACGAAAAACGCCATTTTAATGTTGTTGTGCATGAAGAAAAGCTGTTGTTTTTTTTGGAGGCCCACGAAAAAATCTGCTGTTAAGTTGGGGCTCATCAAGAAAAGCTTTTGTTTTTTTGGAGGCCAACGAAAAAATCTGCTGTTGTGTTGGGGCATATCAAGAAAAGCTTTTGTTTTTTTTTTTGGTGCCCAACGAAAAAAGCTTTTTTTATGTTGGTGCGCAAAGAAAGGAGACGGTACCAAAAAGCTGCCAACTTTCAAGAAAAAATTGCAAAATACTCGTTAAAGTCTTCCGCCGCCCAATGGCGTATCAGTTTGTGGTGCGACTATGTATGATCCGGATCATGTTCTACTACAACATTGCCTCCATTACGTCATTTCCGCAGTTGTTTTTATTGTCAAATGTGATTTGAATCAATGGTCGCATCACGATTGATTCGAATTATGGTACACTGTGAATGGAAAAGAATAGGATTCACAAGGGTAATTACTTTTATTTAAAATGTTTAAAATTACATGTAAATAATAATCAAGGGTAATTATTAATAATATTATCGGGTATAGTAGGGTATTTACAAAAACGCATAAATAAACGCAGCTCGTATTTGTTTGCTCTGCGTAAATCAAATCAAATTTCAGTCGGTTAGCTCACATAATGAGGTACAAAGAAACAGACAGATAGACGACGGACTTAGTTGAATCGTGGCAAATATGTTTGTGTATGTGTTTGCACTTTGCAAATCAGCTGTTCTCGCAAACACAACTCCAAGCTTGTATGCATAATGTAAACAAACGAATAAAAATGTCGAGAAAGTGCAAAACAAATGAAATAATTGAATTAATTTCAGAATTAGCCATCAATAATCCATTTACCATGTTTATTTTTCACTTAAGCCATACATATGCTTGGGCAGATCACTTTGTTTTCGCATTTTCCACGTTTGCCACGTTGCGTGAATGTCCGTCCCTCTTATCTAAGTAAGTACGTCGTATGCCAAAAATACAGGTCATGTGTGGCACCTTTCTGTTAACTACAACTGTGTCCCAAATAGTACAAAAAACCACGAAACAACTGGGTAGATCAAAAATTTTTCTAGCGAATAAACCAATCTAATTTGATTGTAGTTTATGGCCACGGACAGAGAAATCTGCAAATAAATACATTTCATATTTACTGAAGAGGGACCTCCGTATAAGCACGCATTGAAAACAGTTGAGGACGACACAGTGCCCCAGTATTTGTGGCATACAAATACTAATTTGGTAAAGTCTAAGCTAAGAATGAGTTGACTTCTCAGTCCCAAAATGAAAACTGTATAAGACCATTCTAAAGCCAGTTTGGACCTACCTACGGTTTACTATTTTGGGGCAATCTGAAATTCTTCCTAGATTCCAAACCAAGTTGCTGTGAAGGTTTGTCAGAAACTCGGTCATGATTGTAACGAGTAGAGAGGAGATTATCAGGCACAGCAACGGTTGGAGGGCCATGGCAAACAGTTGTGCCTTCGTCATTTCTTTGTAGTCGAATGTTGACTTTATCAAACATTAAGCCCAATTCAATTCTCTAGTTATCAAGCAAAAGTTAAGTAAAGGTAACTTCTGCATACCAAACATACATACATATGTAAGAAATGAGTTGTGTTAAAACACAACTGTACTTGTTCATCAATTGCTTCAGGACTAAGCCAACCATGCCCACTGAATAGAAATACTAAGTACAAATCAATAAATGTTTGTAGCTGCCCACGGTGGCTCAGTAGCAAGTCACTTCGTTTCCAAATTACTACTACTACATACTATTTTTACAATTTACTCGTATTCTCTATTCTTGTGGGCACACGAACCGACCCGACCACCACCACCATCATGTAAAAGGTGAGATATCTCGGAATACATTTGGATAGACGCTTGACATGGAAACCGACACATTACTGGGGTCACCAAAACATGTTTAACCAAGCTTCACAGGCTAAACTGGCTGCTACGTTCCACGAGCACATTATACAAAGCAATCACCATGCCATCCTGGACATACGATATACAGCTATGGGGTCTGGCAACCTACTCACAAATCAAACGTATTCAAGTCACCAAGAATAAAGCCCTTCGGAAAATAACTCTACATAATGATGATCGAGATGCCTTCAGTTTGAGAGGAAATCAACAGGCACGCCAGCAGGCAGATATAATGATCGCCTGATCTCTCACCTCAATCCACTTGCCAACGAACTCCTTAAACATAACTGTCGCCGCAGACGACTTAAAAGACACCACCCAAGTGATCTAGCGATTTTCTTAACCATAAATTTATATTAATTTAATGTACGAGGCCTATGTCTTAGAAGTACCTTGGTATTTGATTAACGTAATAAAAGATGAACAAACAAAAAAGATGCCGCTGCTTATCTAATCTTGTGTCATTTTCCCATGCTTATGGTTACTTACGGTTTCTGGAAAATCACCCGATCAACATGTGCATTCATTCTTGAATCCATTCAACAGATTCAAGATGCAAATGATGCACTGCGAGGACGTTTACTTCTTGGTGCTTAAAACAATGTTCGTATAATAATCAGTAATTGTCTCTACAACTGTAATGACATCGTTGCGAACATAGAAGGGGGCATTTACTATGTACTAGATGTACTAAAACCTCTATATGATGTAAACGTTGGTAGCCGCAGGGAAGCCAATAGGTTCAAATTGGCCTTAGCGAGCAGCAGCTTATTGCTTAATAGGATCAGGGCCTAAGTAACCACAACAAACGCTTGAGAGATGGGTCTGCTTGTTGAGGAGGTGCTTCCTTGAGTTGAGGGCTCCATCCAGAGAAAGCCCTATTTAGAGGCTACGGCAATTTTGGGGTTTTAATTGAAATGAATTGATTTATCGGTGTTGATGGCAATGAAAAGATACTTTGTTTTTTTTTTTTTTTTTTGGGTTTCCTCTAAGAAAAACCGTTTTGTTGTTTTTTATTTCTTTTATAAATTTGTTTTTAATTAATATATAATGTAAGTAATGTATAAAAAAGAACTTGGTATGTGTGTTTTTGCTTGTTTATAAATTTGCTCTTAAAATTTAATGGATTTGTATTTTGTGTCATGTGTTGTAGTAGTTAAATTGCATTCTATTCGAATCAATCAAATCCTTGTCACAAATCTATTATGAATGAAATTTTCACATCTCATTACAAGACATTCAAGATTCTCTTGATGATGAAATGTTGATGATTTCATTACATAATCGATAAATGATATTAAAGAATCAATGGATCAGTATAGATAACATATTCTTCTACTACTACAACAATCAAAACATTCAATATTTAGAAATACATAAATTTTGCTTAAAATTAAGAAGAATATTCCATAATTTTAGTTAATCCTTTGTCTGCCTGCCTGCCTGTTACTTCGTTCAGTTACGTATTGTTTCAAAATTATGGAATATTCTTCTTAATTTTTAAGACAAAATTTTGAATGTTTTGATTTTTGTACAATATGTTATCTATACTGATCCATTGATTCTTTAATATCATTTATCGATTATGTAATGAAATCATCAACATTTCTTCATCATCAAGAGAATCTTGAATGTCTTGTAATGAGATGTGAAAATTTCATTCATAATAGATTTGTGACAAGGATTTGATTGATTCGAATAGAATGCAATTTAACTACTACAACACATGACACAAAATACAAATCCATTAAATTTTAAGAGCAAATTTATAAACAAGCAAAAACACACATACCAAGTTCTTTTTTATAAACTACTTACTTACATTATATATTAATTAAAAACAAATTTATAAAAGAAATAAAAAACAACAAAACGGTTTTTCTTAGAGGAAACCCAAAAAAAAAAAAAAAAACAAAGTATCTTTTCATTGCCATCAACACCGATAAATCAATTCATTTCAATTAAAACCCCAAAATTGCCGTAGCCTCTAAATAGGGCTTTCTCTGGATGGAGCCCTCAACTCAAGGAAGCACCTCCTCAACAAGCAGACCCATCTCTCAAGCGTTTGTTGTGGTTACTTAGGCCCTGATCCTATTAAGCAATAAGCTGCTGCTCGCTAAGGCCAATTTGAACCTATTGGCTTCCCTGCGGCTACCAACGTTTACATCATATAGAGGTTTTAGTACATCTAGTACATAGTAAATGCCCCCTTCTATGTTCGCAACGATGTCATTACAGTTGTAGAGACAATTACTGATTATTATACGAACATTGTTTTAAGCACCAAGAAGTAAACGTCCTCGCGGTGCATCATTTGCATCTTGAATCTGTTGAATGGATTCAAGAATGAATGCACATGTTGATCGGGTGATTTTCCAGAAACCGTAAGTAACCATAAGCATGGGAAAATGACACAAGATTAGATAAGCAGCGGCATCTTTTTTGTTTGTTCATCTTTTATTACGTTAATCAAATACCAAGGTACTTCTAA
>JBAMAW010001478.1:0-21497 GCA_037043295.1 Amiota minor | reverse complement strand
AGATAGATAGTAATAATCGGACTTAAATAAAAAAAATCTAAAATCACATTTGAAGAAACTTTGCTGTGTAAACAATGAGAAGCTGGAATATTGTAGTGACAGTAAATGCTTTTTCCATGAATTATAACACTATGCCAACTACATTAATTTTAAAGATAGGCATATAGGTATATGTATAGTGAAAATAACAGTACTTCTGCACTATTTAATGGATGTTATTATAAATATAAACCTTCCTCTTCAATCACTCTATCTATTAAAAAAAAACCGCATCAAAATAGGTTGCGTATTTTTAAAGATTGAAGCGGTTATAGGAAAAAAGCGACTTTGTTTTATAATATGTATAGATAGATTATTGAATCAATTATTTATGTACATGCAAAACTTCCTCTTCAATCACTCTATCTATTTAAAAAAACCGCATCAAAATACGTTGCGTAGTTTTAAAGATTTAAGCATACATAGTTAAGCATACATAGGGAGAAAGCGACTTTGCTTTATACTATGTAGTGATGATGAGGATGATTATAACCTAAGCAACTTTAAGATTAATTTGTTCTTTAACAAAAAAAAAAAGAAATTATTAAAATCGGTTCAGTATATTTTGCCCCAAATGAAAAAATGTTAAAAAAAATGACATAAAACTATGTATATCTGGACAATAGCGCCACCTACCCGATCCTAATGTAGCAAAGAACCTGACTGGTAACTCCATGAATACAACAACAACAAAAAAAAAAAAAATCATCAAAATTGGTGTAGCCGTTCTCGCGTTTTACAGTGTCATACTATTTTTTGGGTTCATTTATATATGCTTATAGATTATAAGTATTTATATGTACATATGTATATATTTGTGTGAGATTTAAGTTCGCGTTGATTTTTTTCTTATCTTTTTCCTGTTCGATACATTCGATATGTTCATAGTTAAATGAGCAGCTTTATCCTTTGTTTCTTTCAAATTCCAGGTGTTACTTATCTCAAAAAGGTTCACTGAATCGATATTTTTTCCATTTTTTGTTTTTTGCTTTTTTTGTGATAAGGCTGGAACACTGATTATAATGCTTTTCACAATAATTGTTTGGTATCGTCTTATCTCCTTAGTCTGATTTTTGTGGTAGATAGTAGAAATTTTTTTACTTCTCTTTTATTTATATACTCTACACAAGGGTTCACGAATTGACGTCTATTCGACATAATTACTTAAAATCATATTCAAATCGAAGTTGTTGTCTGTGTTATGTGGTATTCAACTATAACATTATGTTTTTACTTTTTACGCAGTGAATAGTTTCATATGTTTGTTCTGAAGTTTGTTACAGACAGTAGGAGTAATCGAAGACCCCATAAAGTATATATATTCTTGATCAGATCGTCGAGACGAGTTGATTAAGCCTTGTCCGTCTGTATGTATGCAAACTAGTCCCTCAGTTTTTGAGCTAGAGAGATGAAATTTTGCGTGAACTTTTCTTTTTACTAGATGCAGCCGAATCGGAGTGGGTACCTCCCATACAAACCCACCATTGAATTCCAGGTTATTATTAGAAAAACTTTTTGAATTTTGTTCTATCGTACTGAAACTTACAAACTATACGTTTCCAAAATAGGCGCTGTACATTTATCGGCCCCAGCCAAATCGGCCACTACGGGGTACCTCCCATACAAGCACCCATTAAAATTTGGGTTCTTATTAGAAAAACAGGTTTGTTTTTGTACTATCATTGAAATTTGGAAACTATAAGTTTATAATCCATCTCCACCGACTATGTAAATTTCAAGATCCTAGGATTATCGTATAGGATCGTATAGCTCCCATATAAATATTTCGGTCTCAGTGTTGAAGTGCTGTATGTGAACTGAATCTATATGGTCAATCACAGTAGCGTAGGCAAAAAAGTTTTCTAGAGCTGAATGGCCGAAGTTAACCTTCTGTTTTCTTGTTTATCTATTCGCAGATTATTTGTTGCACCCATCGTTATCCGACAACTGAATGGCATAGCTAACATACAAAATTCAATAGGGAATGATTTTTCTTATGTATTGTTCCATATTATTTGCTTTCAAAACCAGTCGCATAAACAAACAATCTTGTTTTATACACTTCACACCGTAGATAATCTTGTTTGTATACACGTTTAGTATTTAATTTATTTAAATAAATTTGTACTGGGATCTGTCAGTTTTCCAGTATGTGTAACTATTTTGTTGCTGTTATTATCTTATCCATACTTGTTTAAGATCGATGATGTTTATCGCATTGATAATGTTGACAAGTTTGAATTCTTTATGTTATGTTATTTTACGTGGCTATTGAGTACTCTGATATTGTCAACCTTTTGGCCTCTCTTTATACGGTAGCAAGGGTTGGAAACTTTTTGTAGGGAGTTCGAGTAAGTTAGTTGGGACAGCTTGGTTTGCCTTCGCAAGGTTGTCCTCGTGACGCGGTCTGGAATGTTGGTTCGGGTGTTGGAGATCTATAAATGGTGAATCACCTGTCGGATTTATTCATTGCTTTCATGAAGTTTGTTTAGTTGATAACCATTTGGTTCTGTAATTAAGTTTTTATGCACAGTTTGGCTATTGAAATTAAATACAGTTTTATTTTTTAACCCGCATAAAATATTGATTCAATTTGAACAATAATTTGAAACTTTCATTATCAAGAATGATTTTGTGAGATGAATTATTCCATTATTTGGCCTTGTTGTTATCTGCGCTGTGATCTTGACCATTTTGTTCACAGGTGAATTACAAATGTTTATAATGCGAACATTTTCTGTTTACATGACTTTATTGCCCGTAACATATATTTTGCGTTTCTAATTTATAACTGTATTCCGCCGATGCTCTGTAACTGAAGTTAATGAAGTTTTGCTTTTCAAGGTAAGTTTTATTATTTTGAAAAATCATTCAAATTTTTTTATAAAAGCAGTATATACATTATGCAATAACATTTAATTAAACTCAATTTTCAAATTTGTTCCTTATATAGTTTCCCTATATGTTAATCATCCTCAAACATTTGCACAACGACTATTCATTTCAAAAGATACATACACTTAGCCCATAAAGTCTGCGTTCACCTAACTAATTTTTTTTAGAAAAGAAAAAGCGCTATGTTAATATGTAATTCATATAATTTTGTTTGCATAAATTTATTCTTTACATTCTTAAGTATGAAAATTAAAAAGAAAAATCTAGATTTTTCCGTTCATTTTTGAGATAACAGGATCTAAGTCTAGCAACAAGTAAATAAAGGCACCATAAAGTCTGCGTTCA
Source organism: Amiota minor (assembly GCA_037043295.1). NCBI lineage: Eukaryota > Metazoa > Arthropoda > Insecta > Diptera > Drosophilidae > Amiota > Amiota minor. Next base: position 18,218 of record JBAMAW010001478.1, on the reverse strand, counting down.
GTTTTGAAGGAAAGTTAAATTTAATATTTTGTTGGATAGCCACGTTGCTTCAAAACCTCACTCAGTCTGTTTGGCATTGAGTTCATCAACTATTCTGTTTGCTCGGATGTAATTCCCATTCTGTCTGCATAACCCTTCGCAAGGCCTCTTTACTTGTTATTACATGCTGACGAATTTTCTTCTCTAATAATCACCAAAGATGCTCAGTAGGATTGTGATCGGGCGATTGGGGGGGCGTTTTAAGCCATATTGGAGCATAATACAATAGCCAAAGTCTTACGATATACTACGGAAGTATGCTTCGGATCGTTATCCTGTAGGATAACGTCGTAGATTAGCCAAGTTTATCAGCACTTTGCTTGAAATTGTGTTTTAAAATGTGTAAATATCCCCCATTTATTTATTGCCGATTCAATAAATTCCGTTATCTCAAAAATGAACGGAAAAATCTAGTTTTTTCTTTTTAATTTTCATACTTAAGAATGTAAAGAATAAGTTTATGCAAAAAAATTATATAAATTACATGTTAACATAGCGTTTTTTCAAACCCCCTGCGTACGCCCCTGCTATATAAAGTACTATAGAAAATATTTTGCACATGAAGAATAAAAGAATGCAACAGTCAAAGCTGACATAAGTTAAGATGTAGGTGCGAGTATTTGTATGGGCAAACATCGTGCGCATATGTTGATGTGCAAGGGGGAACATGAGAAGAATGAAATAGTCATAGTTAAGACGTATGTGTGCGTGTGTGTATGGGCATGATCGCATCGTTTACGAGTTTCGTTGACTGTTAATTTTTATACTCATCACGGAAGTGAATAGTATTATAAGTTTGTCATGAAGTTTGTAACAGGCAGAAGGAGACAAAAAAAAAACCACATAAAGTATATATATTCTTGATCAGCTCGATTAGACAAACTGATTAAGCCATGTCCGTCTGTCCGTCTGTAAGTATGCCAACTAGTCCCTCAGTTGTTGAGCTAGAGAGCTGAAATTTTGCACGAACCTTTCTTTTTACCATACGCAGTACATTTGTCCACCCGAATCGAACCACTAGGGGGGGTACCTCCCATACAAACCACCCATATGTATTTATGTTCTTATTAAAAAAAATTTTTTGTTTTTTGGCCTATCGAACTAAAACTTGGACACTATGAGTTTCCAAGACAGGCGCAGGACATTTGTCGGAACCAGCTGAATAGGACTACTAGGGGGTACCTCCCACCCATTTGAATACTACAATGAAACATTTACTGCATCCGTGAAGAGTTTTTCATCTTCGGCATAGTCGAAGATAACGTTCTTTCTTGTTTGTTTTGTTTTTATTCCAGCAAAGGTTTATATGTCTTGTGTAAACATATTTGTGAAAAGTACAATGATTAGATAATAAAAATACTTAGTAAAATATTCTATTGGTTGTATAAAACAACCGATGAGCGTACAGCAATAGAACAGAAGAGAGTGACTCACAAATTTTTCTATTCTTCCATTCTACTGCGCTCACAACATCAACGGCTGTGTGTAACTGTGTGTGAGAGATGTGCAACGGAGACATCGTTTTTTCATTCATACAATTTGTTCTTGGGTATGCCAATATTGGTAATAAAAAAAAGATCGGCATAACTGATAGAAATCAGCGTACACGCCACAGAAATTACATGAGATCAGTTAGAAAAGTTTTAGCAAGTACTTCAAACGATCAAGATATTGATATATTGAATGGAACGTATAAAATTTCATTGAAATTAATTCCCCGTAATTTCAAGTCTCTTAGCTGTGGATCTTTAATATTACGATGTGATTTCTGTTCAGCAAAACGTTTTCAATCTGAAATTACTTTACGTAACACTAGCGCTTTTACTTTGTGTTGTCATAAGGGAAAGTTGCATTTCCACCCCTCATTCAGAGTTCTTTTTATGAATTTAGTTCAAGGTTTGAACTCAAATGACAATGTCATTAAACAACGCTCCAAGAATTACTTTGATAATATCTGTTCATTTGCAATGATAAGTACTGAATATAAATAAGATGACAGAGTTTTGAATGGAATATATCATTTTAAGATTCATGACGTATTTTACCACCGATCTGCTTCAATTACTCCGCGTTATTGTAGTTATTCGGCATATGCACAGCTTTATTTTTACGACGTTGAAACTTCTGTACGACATAGACTGAATGCTAGAGCAAATAATATATGTAATGTGTCTATTATGTATGAGTAAGATCGTGTAAATGTGTTTGTACGTTCTTTTAGGTCAATGGTTGAATATTGTCACCGTCCTGAAAATACAACCGCTAATGTTTGTATGACAATTAAGGTGAATCAAGAATGTGATCTTCATCGATATAACGATGCTATTCAGACTGATGTTACAGCTATTTTTGGAAGCGATGACCATGAACCGCCTTTTGAGAGAGGTATCGTTGTTTTTCCGAATTTCTCGAGAACTTCATATGTTTCTGTTTTGGACTCTTCATTAGATCCGTGTGCATATCCTTTGTTGGTTCCTAATGATGATACCGGTTGGCATGACAATATGTCACATAACATTACTTCTACTTCTAATTCTCATGCTCCTCGAAACAAAGTTACATGTTATCGTGTTTCTATTCCTACACAGAGAGAAAAAAAACGACAACATTGGATTTAAATCGTGCACATTCGGGCACAATATTCCGTCAAGCACGAATGTTGTCATAACAAGTGAAATGTTCTTACTTCAAGCATTATTTTCTAGAACAAGAAATCTTGAATACGTTTTTGATAACCTTACTTCGACAACAAGGAATCTTACTTTAAGTACGTTTTCTGTTCACTACAACTCTATTCGGTCTTGTTTTAAGCCACTAAAAAATTAGGCCATTGACCGAAATCAAATCAACTAAAGATTGCGCTTCGGGGTCTAAAAAATAGAACGGAATGTACTTGAAGTGAGGTCATATGTTCTCAAAATGAGACAATTTTGGTCTCAAATCAAATACGGATTGTGCTTCGGGGTCTGAAAAGTAGAACAGAATGTACTTGAAGTGAGAACATATGTTCTCAAAATGAGACCATTTCGGTCTCAAAACAGGATTGTTCTTAAATTAAGAACCAATGTACTTGATAAAAATAAGTTTTTTTTTTTTTTTAATTTTGTTTATTTCTTATAACCATTAAATTCATACATACGATTTGACATTTCGCTTTATTGCTAAATAGTTGTTGTTTTTATATATAATCTCTTTAGTAATTCGAACTTCATCGAAATTAATATCTGTATTTTTAAAAATTTTACAAAAGTATTCTTGTTTTCTCACATCTAATACTGCTGAAGAACATGTAAAAATGGGTTCAGCTAAGTCCTCGTGTTCAAAAAGAAATTTTGCAAATTTCAAATCACATTTAATAAACAACGTGTACGGTGGGTTAGTTCTTGATGTTATGCTTTAAAAATATGCTTTTGATTTTTTGTGCTTCGCTTCAAAACGCATACACCAAAGATATATAAAGGGCCCACTCTTTTTGATTGCTGTAGCGTAATGAATTAAAAAATGGTGTTTGGGCTTTAATGCAGCAAAAAGTTCTGTATACATTGTGTGGTGTTCACTCACCAATTTTTGTAAATTGTCTAGGTCAATAGTTGTGTATTCAGGTTTAAAAAGCAATTCAATGTGTCCAATAACTTCAACAATAAATTCCAGTATTCATTATTACAGGGTATCAAATCTCCTATTAACAACGGTATGAAATAAACAAGGCAATAAACTTGGCTAGCAGTCATTCCTAATCTAAAGTTTTTCAATCAAGATCACCAGATATGTTACTTACTTCTGTCTCTACCATTCTGGAAAAATTTTTCCTACTGTTTATCACCTTTAAAGAGATTACTTTTGTTTTGATCAATGCCACTAGGATGTTGCAGATATCATATGAACACATCCCCTCGAATAGATCATGTATTATATCGAAACAAAAATTTTCGGTTACATGAAAAGTTGATAGGCCATCAAATATACAAATATCTTTTATACCGTTTTTCTTGTAATTGTTTTCTAACAAGTCTGCTTTATAATTATGTTCATTTCTCAAAAACTCTTCAGATTTGAATTTTCTGCAAGCACGACAATATTTATTTGAATTGAAAGATTGTACGAACCCAAGCATACTATTAACAGCCAAATTATCGCCTACAATCAACCCTAAAACAAAATGAATCATTCTCACCTGATTTCCAGTATTGATGTCTACACAATTTTCAAGAACTTTCACCCCTCTTTTACTAAATGATAAAAAGATTTTTCATTCCCACACCTTTGAATGGAAACTGATGAAAGAAATGCAACTTGAAAGATCTATTTTAGTTTTGATGCAAGGTGTTCTGGCATAGAAGGGAAAGATATGTAACACCCGCAAATTGGAAAAGACAATGGCATTACATACTGTGGAACTTCGCTATAGTGAACTTCTATACAATGAAGGTGATGATGAATTGATTTCATATACACAGCTTTTTCGTTCTACTTTAAGTGTTTTTCGATCTCCTTACAATGAATTTCCATACAGTGAATTTTTCTTTACTATGAACAAATTGTACACCAGAAAATTTAATTCTCATGCATTTTTGTCTCGATATAATGCATTTTTTCAAACAATTTTCTATTTCGCCAGTGGAGAAAAGTCCCATAACCAACAAATTTGTCAGCAGTTGCCTCTGTTCAATGAACGAAGTGAAAATGTTGCAGTTTTAGATAGATTGCATTTTGTTAACATTTGTAATAACTTATGCTCTGACCGAATCTCGTCGAATGGCTCTTTACAGAAACTTATTAAACTTTTCATCTCATCCCCCATTTCGCTCTCACTTAAAACTTTTTCTATTGCCACTGCTATGGAACTAAGTAAAGATGAAATTTTATTTTGCAAATCAACAATTTGATTTGTGGGCATACTATTTTGATCGTGAAGAATTAAGGATAACTGAAACGCTTCTTTTTTCAATTTCAATATTGTATAAGAAATATTTACTTTGGGTATTTTATTTAAACCTTTTGTAGATGAAGGAAGATCCTGTATTGGTGGTGAAGTTTCGTTTTGGGTTTTACAAAAATAATCTCTTTTATCAGAAGGAGTTTTCAGCTGAAAATGTCTCCTTTTTACGGTTCCTGTTTTCATGTCTTTTTCTCAAATGAATACGATAATAAGAAAAATTACTTAAGTATTTGATTGCAGTTATTCTGCACACATTGCAATTTTAAGCATTTGGTAGTCATGAAATGATCTACCTTAAAATGTGATATTAAATCAATAGTTTTTTCAAAAGATTTCATACAACGATAACATTTATACATTTTGATTATATTGTAAATATTACATAGGTTCATATAACTTCAAACAACTTTAGAAACAGTTAAGAAAATGAAGAAGTGAAGTAAGACTTGAAGATTTGAAATCATAAATAGTGTTTATGTCAAAAAAAATACTTTTGTATGAATAACCAAGATTGCTGGCAAGCCTTCGGATATTCTAGAGATAGAACTTGGAAGATTTTAAAACAAATATCAAGACTTTCAATGAATGAGTTTACTTTAATTAAATTCCTATCAGAATAAACATAAAAACCTGTAATGCTGATGTCGGACAATCCTTCCACAATAATGAAAGGTTGAACAATTAAAGCCGCTGAGTAGAATTTTTTAATTATATCATCCACCTTTCTCTCGTAATCATTCAGAGTCACCAACTTTAACACCATACTCTCCTGTGCGTCCATAATTCGTTGTTTTTTTTTTTTGTTGCTCTTTTTCCCAGATTCATCTTTGAATCGTGCTCCTGATGGCAAAACTGCATTTAGCAGTATGCAATATAAGTAATCCGATGTATCTGTTACGGCAAGCAAGTAACTAGAGAATGCAATTCATAAGTTGTTAAATTTTTTTAATTCAATTTAATCATTGATAATTCAAGTTTAAGAAATAAAAAATACCTAGAGATGTTGTTGAAGCCAAGAAGCTGTTTACACACATTTGCATCCGTTTGCTTCTGCTTTTCAAAGACAAAACTTTTTCTTCTGGATTTCTCGAGAAGAAAAATCGGCGATAATGCTTAACACAATCTATTTTAAAAATACATAATATGTTAAAGCACACAAAAATATTTTCTACTTACCTTGTAAATGTGGAAGCACTGCTTCCATATTAAATTCTACTAATGTAGCTCTATTAACTTTTATGTCACTTTCACTCATTTTCAATTTTTATGATCACTTCACCAACTAAGAATGGCACGCGTCGACAACTCTTTTTAGTTATCAGACTACAAAGATCATCCCTCACAAATTATTTGCGCACAATCGCAATAACAATTTCAAAAGAATTTTACCGAATTGAACGCATGAGAGCGTGATTTAATGTGTGCTATGCACACAAAATCTTTCATTACAACATAATTAAGAGCAGAATGATAGCAAAAGTTAGAGAGCGCTCTCCATTCTCTCAATTTATGCGCTATCCTCCTCTCAAATCAAGTTTATTTGGTCTTGAATTGGGAACTGAGTACAAATTGTTATTCTTTCAAGCACAATTAGACAATTGCAACTAAATTTGTTATGTTTGGTATGTTAAGCACAATCGGCAGACAAAGGCGCCTGTATATGCGACGAGTGTGGTATGCATCTACGGTAATAATTGATAATGTCAAAAAACGACCCAATTGGCCGATGGTGTCAGGACGAACATAGTTGAGAATAGCATCAACACGATTAGTGGGTGGCTTATTGCGCGTTCGTTGACGACGTAACTGAGAAACTCCACTTCTGATTGCGCTATTTGACACTTACTAAGATTGATACAAAGACCGTGAGTACGTAGGATCTGCAAGACGATGGGCAAATACTGTTCATGCTCCTCGATTGAATTTGACATGATTAATGTATCGTCAGTGTAACAATAAACAAAATCGATGCCACGAAAGATATCGTCCATGAACCTTTGAAATGTCTGCGAGGCGTTCTTCAACCCAAAAGGCATGTACAGAAATTCGATCAAACCGAAAGGAGTGCACACTGCTGTCTTCGGAATATCACTCTCTGCCATCGGAATCTGGTAATATGCTATTCTCAGGTCCAATGCCGAAAAAACCTTTTTCCCATGCAGCTGCTCCGTGAAATCGTGGATATGAGCAATCGGATATCGATCAGGTACATTAGCTGCGTTAGGCTTCCGATAATCGCCGCATGACCGCCAACCACCATCTTTCTTCGTAACCATATGCAACGTGCTGGCCCACGGGCTCTTCGAGGGACGACATGTGCCTTCTGCAGTCAAGAAGTTGATTTCACCTTTAGCGACAGCCAGTTTTTCTCCAGCGAGGCGTCAAGGTCGATCGGATATGGGGCTGCCAACGGTTTCAATGTAATGACATACCTCATGATGACCGGCGGTCTTCCTTCCAGGTATTGTCACATCGACAAATTCTTGCAAGAGGTTTTGAAATTTATATGTACCTTGAACGGTTGAAACTGACATGTGTTTCGCAGAAGATAGATACGAGGTTGTTGTTAACCCAGTTAGTGAGTCGATTAGTCGTTTGTTTTTTATGTCGATAAGCAGTTGAAAATGAGACAGCAAGTCTGCACCAATGATAACTGTTTGGACGTCCGCTATTATGAAAGGCCACATTACACAACGACGGAGTCCAATATCCAACTCTGCCACATGAGTACCATAGGTGTGGATGACCGTCTGGTTTGCCGCATATAATAGTAAATCGCTTTTCACATTGCTCTGTTTAACCAACGAGCGAGGTATAACAGACACAACTGATCTGGAGTCGATGAGAAACCTGATGTGCGATTTACGATCGGTTATATGGAGGCGCCTTTCATGAATAGCAAATGGTTGATTGCACTGCCGTCAGTCAGCGAATTTGACGACAGCTGTTTCAGTTTAAAGATTGCTGAGAACGAGAACATGGCGACCTGCATCTACGAGCCTTATCGCCGTACTTACGGTGGTAGTAGCACAACACTTCTTGACTGTCGCTTGTTTGCAACACTCGACCGCTAGCAACACTAGTTCGTTGGCCCGATCGTCCCCTTGATCCGCTTCGAGACCGCTCAGCCGACTGAAGTTGTTCCACATCCTTTTGCATGCTGTCGAGCTTCTGTGACAGTATACGTAAGGAATCAGCAATTCCGTTGATTTTGCTTATCGACTTGACTTGCGGTTGCACCGTTGTGTTGATAGCAAAAGTAGTATTTACGTTGACTACTATCATTTTGTCCGCTATCTTGGCAAGTTTGCTCAGGTCATTTTCCTACCAGACTGTAAGAAGTGGACGAATGTTCTGGGGCATTTCAGCGAGGAAAGGGGAACGAATGATGTTCTCATTGCCCGGATCTGGAGCAAGTCATTGCATGTCAGCAAGAATCTCAGACGGTTTTATGCCAGTGGTTCTACCACCTTGCAAAAGACGGCGCAACTTGGACTCTGTAGGTTCAGCAAATTTGTCGAGGAGACGATTTTTGATGCGTCTTCTGTAGGTGGGCGCGTAACTAGGTCTTCGACTACTATCACAACATCTTCTTCTAAATGCAATATGACAAGGTCGAACTTGTCGGTGTCGTCACTAATTCCGTGCCAGTAGAATACGCGTTCTACTTGTGGGAACCATAAATCCGGATTGTTCTTCGTGAACTTTGGCAAGTGTACTGCCGAAAGCGTTTGAGTCCGATTGGGAGCACTTGCCGGCACCTGAACACTTACTCGAAGTCCCTCGAGTTGTTGCTGTAAGTCGCGGATCTGCTCCGTCAAGTTATGTTCTTCGCCAAGCATATTGTTATATTGATGATCAGTGAAACACGGTTTTTTCCCTTCTAAAGAACGCAAATTATAACGAGGCTCATCCATCACGAAAAACGGTTGTATGACGACACTTAATTTTCACCAAAAAATCGTGCGTTTGTGTATGTGGTAGAGTCGTTAAAAATTTTTAGGCGCTTGTGCGTGTGTCTGTTAGCGTCAGTAAAAATTTTCAGGCGATTGTGCGCGTGTGTGTATGTTAGCGTCTTTTCGCTGATTTATTTGTTAAAATAATAATACAATATTATTATGTACATTAAAACACGTTGTTTTAAATCACGTCAGGGTGGTGACCCCATTTACGATTATTGTATTGTATTTATTGTTAATAAACAGATAATAAATTTATTGCTTCTTGATACATGCGCGTCGTACTTCTTGCCCTCCCAAGCCAAGCCAAAAAGGAAAATCAAGATGTCGTCACCCAGAGTCGCTCAGACTCCTCATGTGCGAGTGAGACAGATGCTCCAGAAACCAGCGTCAGGTAGGTTGCCACAATGCAGGTACTTTTTTTACCAAATTTTCTACATTTTTTATCTAGCGCACTCTCTATTAAGCCGATTTTAATAATTTTTGTTTAAATGATAAATGGATCAATATGAAAAGATTTGCATACTTTTTTTTTTAGTTTTTAACTTATAATATATTTTTTTTAAGTGTTATCTGTTTTAAAAATTACTGCCACACCAAGCTTAAAAAGTGTGGTACGTTTTTTCGTTTTTAATACTTTAGTTGTTGTTATTGTTGTATTTTTTCTCTCTGAGTACGCTAGCATTGTTTGTTTCAATTTTGGCTTGTCGATAAGGGTCGCTTTCGTTTGTTTTTTGTTAAGTGAGGTTGATTGTAATAGTAAAATCAAAATGGTCCCTGCTTCAAAAAAGTTGCGAATTATTGCTTTAACAAACAAATTAACGTTATGCAGGAGAGCGATAGACACAAAATTTCTTCATAATTTCGTGACAACTCTAGATCAAATTATAAGAAAAAATGCCAGTAATGACACGTCAAAACATCGGTCGGAGAACGCGGAATGCAACTCGACTATATAATCTTCAAAGCATGTGTCGGAAAAAGAACGTAGCCAACGTTTGGAGGCAGAGAGAGTGAGAATTTCTCGAGTGAGGCACCGGAACAATCCATTCTGTTGAGATTAGGCGAGAGGCGACAAAATAGACGAGCAAACGTTGCAATTCCCTATGAACGTTTGGCGTTTAGGTATGATACAACTGTCGATTAAGCCGGCGATAATTCCGTGCAGATTGGAACAATGAGCACAAGTTGTCAATAATGCAGTGCTTTGAGGTTTCGCCTTGAACCAACAGGATTATGTTGTCTAAATGGCAAGGTCAAGTTACCACAACTGACAAAGCCACTTGAACCTGTCATTACTTTCGAGACAAGAACCTCTGTCAAATCAATTTTTGCAGAACATTCAAAGTTACAACAGTCTGTCCCAAATAATTGAGGAACGGGGTTTCAGTCCAACTTTTAAGGTATTTTTTCTTCTGTAACACATTTCATTCACATTCGTTCCAACATATAACCAAGAATATGTAAACTCCATAAATAAATTTCTACTTTAAAGAATCAAGGACAAATTCGCCATTTCGCTGGACCATTATTTCCAACAGATGGGGAATATAAATTTCTTCAAATTTATTTCCTTGGAAATTCTGAAGCTGAAGTGAATCAACGCTGTGCCATCAATCGTGTAACTAGGCGAGAGATAATATGCGTTGTCGTTTAAAAAAAATAATAAAATTGATTCTGTATATATTTATATAGATAGATAGATATGTAGATAGAAAATAGATAGATAGAAGAAAGGTACACCACCCTTGCGAAGCCAGAGCGGGCTGCTAGTATAAAATAAATGTGGGAGCTCGTTTTTTGTCATTGACTTTACAACTAAGCTACCTAACCGATTTTGATGAAAAGTATCCCATCCTATAGGCTTTCATTTGTAGATGTGCACAATATACTCTTTACTAAAATGCGTTGGTTATTTTTTTATGGATAAAAACACATAAAAGTTTTTAAAAATGCAACTATACGAAAAACACACACACGCATTTACCACTTAAAAATACACAAACAAATGAGCATCATTTCGCTCTCTCTCTCTTCTTCTCTCTCATGCAATGTAAAGCATTGTTCGAGATCATACTACAACCGAAAACCAGTGTCAACTTAACAACATTGATCGCTCTCAACACAACAACGCCAATAATCCCAACACGTATGAAATGGAAATGACAGCACGCAGCTACGAAAGGAAACAAACAAAGGAAAGCATTCAAGAGCGGACAACGCAACACGACGCATGTGTAAAATTCATAAGCTATGTATAAAAATAAATAAACAAATTTCAATAAAGGAGATTCGTCTTCGAGCAGTCTTACTGATGAGTCGTTTACCTTGCTAATAAATTGACATTTTTTTTTTTAGAGCCAAGCAGCCTCAATAATGACAACGAGAAATACATACTTCTCGTTTGTCACTACTGATCACAGGAACAAAAACAAAGGTTCCTTATTAACCGCACAGCCGCCCAAAGGTAGAGCAAGATCTTGCTCTCCTGCTCTTCTAATGCAGTAAGCACTAGTCACTCACATTCATGGACTACCCAGTGCTCTTCCTCTATAACTCCTTTCTGTTCAAACCTAGAAACAATTGTGTTTAAAAATACAACAAACACAACACAATGCGCAGCTTTTACATCAACAACTAGTGCAATTTCAGAAACAAAAACAGTGTTCTCAGCTACTGCATCGATGGCGTCATCACATGCAGTTAATGTAACAAACACCCAAACATTTAATCGCGACAACCTTAAATATTTACTTTATCGTAGGGTAACTGAGGAGGAGCCTCACAAACGAGTAAATCCTGTGTAATGCACAAACTGCCAGGAAGTTTGCCACTCAGAATCTTATTGCACCCTCCGTTCAGTATGCGTAGCTTGTGGAGACTTGCATGAAACCGCAACCTGCAAACTTAGTCGCGATAATCCTGATCCTAAAAAATGCAGTAATTATGGGTTGTCCTGTATATAAAGAGTTGAAGAATCGTTTGCAGTCACAAAACAATTCCGCCCGTTTCAACGACGGTTATGTGTCCACCTCCTAATATTCCTTTAACTTTAAACGTGTCGTATGCAAGTGCACTGCGCTTAGGCGCTCAACAATAAACTGCGGAAAAGATTGTGAAGCTTAATGCTCTAATGTCTCAATGTTATGAACCAATTTCACAAACTACCTCAACTCAGAATGCGTGTATTGAGCCAGTGTTGCAAGCACAGAGTTCTAGTGAGACTATGTTGATGAATTTATTTATTACAGACCCTGAATCAAGCAATCTTAATGATGCTCATATAAAAATAACTCACTTGAACGCAAATGGCGTTCCACAGCATAAACTAGAGTTGATAAAGTATCAAAAGGACAACAATGTAGATCTGACGTCTGTGAGATTTATTTGACTAGTAAAAACAACTTCTTCATACCAGACTTTATCTAGTTATCTATAAGCAACTTCGGTTCGGATACAAATGCGTCATGGTAATCTGACGTTATCTGCTGTATATTGTCCTCCACAGTTTTCAATATCTGCAGATGGGTTTATAGAATTTCTTTGATATCCTTGGAGAACGATATTTGGCGGACTGTGTCTACAATGCTAATCACACCTATTGGGGTTCTCATTTAGTAAATCCAAAAGTTCGGCAACTTTACAGCACTCTTGTAAATTGTAAAAACAGGCTAGACTTTGTTTCTTCGGGTAGGCCTACATACCGGCCGGTGGATCTAAGAAAAACTCCCGATATCATCGACTTTGGTATAAAAAAAAAAAAATACCTAGAAACCTCATATCAGCAGTTACTTATTATGAACTTTTATCCGACCCGCTGATATCGTTTCCCTCGATTTTCCAATAGTTGAAGATTGCCCGTATAGCCTTATATCTAATAAAACGAATTGGTAGCAATATAAACAATATATTAGTTCTCATATAGATATTGCACCTGCGATCAACTCTGAAAGTGATATCGATAAACCAGTTAATTAATTAAATGTCATATTGGTAGCTGCAGGTGTCAACTCCTGCGATTGTTGCTCACAAGATCAGGAAAAAATCTTACTCAAATGGGAAAAGTGAAGAACTACAAAACGACGATTGAGAAGAGAATTGCAACAGTACATATCTGCTAAACAAACGCTAAAAACTGCAACAGAAAAACTAGTCAAAGCACTTTTAAGCGACTAGCGAGATTTTCACTTCGGAAAGCACAAAAATCGCTAAAAACTCCAGTGGAACTGAATTCAACTATTAGAGACAGATCCGGAAGTTGGGCACGGTCTGATGAAGAGCAGGCTAATGTGTTTGCCAACCATCTGGAGCACGTGTTCCAACCTGCTCTACCTACAAAAAAATTTGTGTTTCTCACCAGATAATCACAAATACAGCAAATATGTCTCCTTTAAAAACAAGCTCAAGTGAAATTGAAACTATTATAAGGACTCAACCGAAGCCAAAAGAGTCTGCTGGTTATGATATTATTGTGCCAAAAATGATATCTGAACTTCCAAACGCAGCAATAGTATTTCTCTCGTGGCTTTTCAATGCTATCCTTCAAATTGTATACTTTCCAAGCCAATGGAAGAAATCGGTTATTATAATGGTTCCAAAGCTCGGGAAGGATAGGACAAGTCCTTCTTCAACAGATCAATAAGTCTGCTTCCATATCTTTCTAAGCTATTAGAGAAGGTCTTTAAAGCCAAACTCAATCACCATTTACAATCAAATAGTACAATCCCAGATCATCAACTTGGTTTTCGAGCAAAACATGGAACGATTGAGCAAGTCAACAGAGTTACTTCGGAAATAAGAACTGCCTTTGAATACCGAGAATATTGCTCAACAGTATTTCTTGATATAGCTCAAGCATTTGATCGAGGGTTTGATTTACAAAATTAAACGTTTTCTATCTCAAAATCCGCATCGAGTCCTGCAATCGTACATATCAAATCGATTGTTTGTAGTAGGACAGAAAAATTTCATTACAAATGAATGTATGATAAAAGTAGACATTCCTCAAGGCAGTCTCTTGGGAGCAACTCTATACATGTTATCCACTGCCAACATTCCAGCAATAAGTCAAATTGTCACTTCGACATTTGCAGATGACACTGGCGTAATCAGCCGCTTCGTTGCCCAGTTGAAGCTTCTGCAGGCTTGGATGCTCATCTTAAAAGCCTTCAGGAGTGGTTATCCAACTGGAGGATTAAAGTCAATGAGGGGAAATGTAAGCATATTACATTTACATTGAACCGACGGACTTGTTCTCCGGTAACGTTAAATGGTGTTACAATTCCTCAAACACAAGTGGTAACCTATCCTGGCGTTCATCTGGACAGACGGCTCACCTGGCGGAAGCATATAGAAGCTAAAAAGATATATATGAAGCTAAGGGCTCAAAGTCTTCACTGGCTAATCAATTCTAAATCTGGACTGAGACTTGAGTACAAGGTGAAGCTGCATAACTCTGTTATTAATCCAATTTGGACTTATGGTTCTGAATTGTGGGGTACCGCGAGCGCGAGTAACAAGAAGTTATACAAAGAGCACAACCCAAGATAATTTAATATTCAATGCATATCAGGAATGAAGACATTCATAAGGGCCTGGAAGTACCACCAGTAAAACAAGAATGTTCCAAGTCTTTATATATGGATAAACTAGTTCGACACGATAATACTCTAGCCAGAGTCCTTGTGCATACCAGGAACTCATCTAGTCTGAATCGCAACGATCGTGCAGCCCTTTTGCTTACTTAGAGGCTCGTAGTGCTAATTGAACCCTTTCCTCTTTCAGAACTCGCAGAATCATTGGGAGTGACTCAACAAGCAATTTCCGTTCGGTTAAAACAATTGGGATATATTCAAAAGCAAGGATATTGGGTGCCTTACGAGTTGATGCCGAGAGATGTCGAAAGGCAATTTTTCACTTCGGAACTGCTTCTTGAAAGACATCAAAGGAAGGGATTTTTGCACCGGGTCGTGACTGGAGATGAAAAATGGATATACTATGATAACCCCAAGGAGAGAAAATACTATGCCAAGCCTGGTGAACCCGTTCCATCATCGTCTACATCGACGCCAAAGCAAAACATCCACGGTTCAAAGGTCATGCTGTGCATATGGTGGGACCAGACGGGTGTGGTATATTATGAACTACTAAAACCAAACGAAACCATTAATGCGGAACGTTATCGACTATAACTAATGCGTTTGAGCCGTGCATTGCGTGAAAAACGGTCAGAAACGGCCGAAAGGCATGACAACATGACAACGCTCGGCCCCACGTAGCTCCAACAGTAAAAAATTACCTGGAAATGCTGAAATGGGAGGTCTTACCCCACCTGCTGTGTTCTCCAGACCTTGCTCCTTTCGACTACTGGCTTTTTCGACGGATGCAAAATGATTTGGGGGGTCACCGGTTCGGGACTTTCGAAGAAATCGAAAAATGGCACAATGATTGGAACGAGGCCAGAGAGGACTCATTTTATAGAGATGATATTCGAAAATTACCAGAGAGATGGGAAATAGTAGTCGCTTCCGACGGACAATACTTTGAATTATGTATTTAATACTTTTTTTCAATAAAAAACACTTTTTTGAACACAAAAAAACGGACCGAATTAATTTGTACTCCCAATAACAACGAATATGCGAGTGGCCTTACAAAATGACATATCGGCAGACGTTTTCTCAAAAGCATTATTAGACATTGGAAATGGAATTCCTGTCAACACTTATACTGGTCTCATTACTTTTCCACAAAATCTTTGCCAATTGACAACTTCAAAAGAAGATTTAATTTCAAATATTAGCGCTAATTACAAAAACCACGATTGGATGAGCGAACGAGCCATTTTAGCAGCAAAATATAAGGATGTAGATGAGTCAAATTGATGGACAAATGCATTCATATAAGTTTATCGATTCTATTACCGATTCAAATAAAATCGTGAATTATCCAACTGAATTATTAAATTCATTGGATTTGCCAGGATTACCGCCACACAATTTACAACTCAAGGTGGGCTCAGTGATAATCATACTGCGAAATCTAAATCAGCCGAAATTGTGCAACGGAACAAGACTTGATTGAAGCTACTATAATCATAGGAAAGTTCAAAGGCGAGGAAGTGTTTATTCCAATAATTCCACTAATGCCAACTGACTTTCTTTTTGACTTAAGTCCAGTTTCCGGTGCACCTTGCATTTGCAATGACAATTAATTAATCTAAATAATCTAATAATAAACTTAGAATGCCATGTTTTTTGCACTTTAAATGTATTGTTATTGCAGGCGCAACTGTCACAGATGTCCCTAATGTCGCATACGATATTGGTTTGGAAGCAATATTATTGTTTCGATAATTGCTTTGGGATTTACTAACTGCATACGATGACGCGATCGAAGCAGTTGCTGTGTACACTGTTGTTGTTGAAACAATTGCTGCTGGGCACAGTCGGGGTCGCGGGGATGGGCACTGGGCGGTCCACGATTGGGTATGTTTGGTGCTTGTATGATTCGCGCACAGAGTAGGAAAGCAGAAATTACATCTACGCTCAGCCAACTTGATACATTTTTTAATAATTTTTTTTTTTTTTCTTTTTGTATTTCCAATTGGATATGTACTATTGCTTTCCTACATCCTATATCTTGAATATAAAAGTAATGACTAAGTACATATTTACTATAAGAGGGGAAAAGGCACTAGACAATATCGAACATTTTCGAATGGTCTCTTGAATAATGGTCTGGATTACTGGGTGTGTTAGGCTTCATTTTTGAGAGCTACTTGCGGCAGGCCAACAACCGCAAGATGCCACTCAGCGCCACCCGTAACCTAAGTGAAGTCAGATCGACTGGTCTGCTTCGTTTTAAGCGTCTACGTCTAGACAATTCGTGAGATGGAAGGTCTGTTATTTCTAGATTGGTATGTCACTCATGATTTCGTCCTGAATCATAGTTACGCCGAGGTTTTTGTGAATTTCATAGTTAGATATAAACCAGTCCGCATTAACTATTGATCGAAGTAATTTCGATTGTTGACGCTGAATAATGTTAATGTTAGTTTTCGTGGTTGTACCCCATAATTGCATGCCGTACGTCCATATAGGACGGCATAATATACTATTGTATATTACTAAACTCCCATTAGTTGTCAGCTTAGATCTACTGTTTAGAAGTGAGTATATCTGCTTAAATTTTAATATGAGTTGATCTCTCTTTTTCTGAATATGATATTTCCACGTCAGTTTACTATCAATATGCATGCCCAGGTACTTTGCAACATTGCTTAATGGAATGTCAGTACCATTTATTTTTAATTGTCTTGGCTGATAAGCTGTCCGTGTTGTGTATATCACTTGCGTCGTGTTTAGTTCATTCACTTTTATTTTCCATTTATCAAACCAATTGCAAGCTTCGTCAAGAATATTCTGCAGCTTAGTTGTTGCTACAACTAAATTTTTATGGGAGTACATTAGTACTGTATCGTTAACGAAGGTAGCCACCATTGACGAGTTATTTCCTGGAGTTGGGATGTCTGATGTGTATAAAGTCGAAGGCTTTTTCTATGTCCAGAAAAACTCCAACACAGAACTTTTTTTCATCAAGGTCCTTTAAGATTTTGTGAGTTACTCTGTGGACTTGCTGAATTGTGGAGTGACTGTGTCTAAACCCGAATTGGTGGTCAGGTATGATTCTGTTCACGTCTAGTATTGGTTGTATTCTGTCAAGTAGGAGACGTTCAAATACTTTAGAAAGTAAGGGCAATAGGCTGATTCGTCTGTACGATGACGCCTTGTTTGGATCTTTGCCCAATTTGTGTATGGCTATTATTTCAGCAACTTTCCATAAAGATGGGTAGTGTTTTATTCTTAATATCGAATTAAACAAGTTTCTAATAAATGCCATTTCCTTCGCAGGGAGCTCTTTGAGTAACTTTCCAGTTATTTGATCATAACCTGGAGTTTTTCTCTGACTAGTGCGCTTTTCAATACAGTGCCTAACTTCATTGGTTGAAATCATTTTTGTACAGTATTGTGGAGATAGATAGATCTGTTTCAGGATGTTATCAGGATGTTGATTATATTCATCATGTTAGTCACCTGTTGAATCAATTGCTTCATCATGATTTTAAGTTCAGCTGAATCGTCATTTGGCATAATGTTATTGTTATTTTGATGGGAGGAATTACTGTCTATGGTGGGATTCTCAGTTGAGATGACTTTAGATTTTTGGGCTGGTCGGTTGATTGGCTGGGGTTGGGAAATCGAAGCTGTAATTTGCGCGAA
>JBAMAW010001476.1:0-11641 GCA_037043295.1 Amiota minor | reverse complement strand
CGCTACATCAATGGTGTGAAGTCAAAACTAACCATGAGTCCCACATTATCTGGAATTGTGACCTTTGCAAGTGTAACGTCGCCAGCTAATTTACAGCAATTACAAGCTTTTATGAGCAAAGTAAATTACTATTAGAATTTTGTTCTCAACTTTTCACAGCTGTCTGCACCTCTAAATAAACTTAGCATAAAGAATGTTTCATTTATGTAGGGACCACATCAGCGACAGGCCTTTACAGCATTAAAATCTCACATTATCAATGCAACTCAGTTAGCTCATTTTGATGAAAACTTACCACTCATTCTAGCTACTGACGTCTTTTGTCATTGGTGTAGTGGTGGACAGGTAGTACTGTCAACAGGCAAAAAGAGAAAGAAGCATTTTCAATCATTTTTGGAGTAAAACGTTTTCACCAATACCTATACGGAAAGAAGTTCGTATTAATAACTGACTACAAGCCTCTGGTGACTATATTCAACCCGAATAAACATTTGCCGTTGATGACTTCGAACAGGTTACAACATCGGGCTATTATTCTCATGGCCTACAACTTCGACATTCAATATCGGACAAAATCTGTGCATGGCAATGCTGATGCTCTTTCCCGCCTACCTTTGGGTACAGACAAAGAATTTGTTATAGTAGATGAACCATGTAATAGTATTGTAGAAGTATCATCACCGATCAACGCAAAAACTATTCAGAAGTATATACAAAGAGATATCACCATTAACCAAGTTTTAAAATGTTTATCAAAGGGCTGGTCAGAAATACGACAATCTGGTAGCAAAAATCTATTGCCTTACTTTCATCGTAGATTTGCTCTTACCATCAACCGACAGATGTTATGCTTGCATACGGATGCTAGTCGCATTGTAATTCCATACACCTTGCGAAACCATGTATTGAAGATTTGACATGATGGTCATTGGGGCATAGTTAGAATGAAGCAGTTAGCTAGGCAACACTTATGGTAGGCAAAGATGAAGGCATAAGCAAATTCGCTGCAACATGTTGTATTTGTAAAAGTAAATAACATCCCAGCCCTTCCAAAGGAATTTCAAAGTTGGGCAGTAGCAGAAACAGTATGGGAAAGAATACACATTGATTTCGCAGGTCCAATATTCGATGCTATGTAGCTTATTTGGCTGGATGGATAATTAAACATATCACATCAGCACCATTCCATCCAGCACCCAATGGTTTAGCAGAACGTTACATACAGTCGTTGAAAACATCTGTTAAGAAAAATCTCAATGAGGGGTTCACAATTAAAACAGCATTAACTAAATATCTTGCTTCTTAAAGATATATACCAAATAATGAGGGAAAATCACAGGCAGAATTGATTTAAGGTCGGCAAGTGCGTACCTTACTAAGCCAAATATTCGAGCAACCTGACAAGTATAAACCAAATAGAGATGAAACCTATTATATTTCAAATCAGACGGTTTATGTTAGAAACTATGCCAAAGGAGAGAAATAGGTCGAAGGAACTATAAATCGTCCAATTGGAAAAATTCTTTTTGTTGTTCGTACTACAACCGTTTTTGTGAAGCGTCATTTGAATCAAATGAAACCAAAATTGTGCACAGGCACACAAGACAGAAACACTCAGTTTTGGTGGGCTCATGTTCCTCCGGAATCGATCTCCAATGAGGTGCCTGAAAGTCCTGTACAGCTCATACTACCACAAACAGTTCCTGTTACTACGGAACAGACAGAAAGTTCATCGTCTAACCAGCAATTGAGACACACACCACCAATACAAGATAAATCACGCTTACCAATCCGTCAGGGCACTCGAGTTCGCAATCAAGTCGATCGTTTCTCGCCTACTGACTTGAGAAAACGAAAACAATAATAGTTTTGTAGCTTGAGGGAGGAGATGTGTTATGTATATTGTTAAACTATTGTCATTCTTCTCCAACATTCATTTATACATTTATAAGAATTCACATTGTTACTCATTCCTCAATAATAGAATTAAAGGCAGTCTGAGCAAGCACTCAACCAGACACACGTGTTTTATTAGACGCAACAATTTTGATAAATTGTCTTAGTACCATGATCAAGATAAGACATAACCCTATTAAACTTGCTAAGAATATTACTAAAAACAATAAGGAACAGCAATAGCAACAAAAACAAATGCCGTAATTATACACCGTTCGGTTTTGTGTCATTTCGATAATTTTGATGTTGTGTGGAAACGTGTCATTCACAACAAATAGCGTGTGCGTTTGTTACAAGAAGCATCTGCACAATCATTCTTATAGCATCTTTTGATCGCAAAACAGACGAGATTTCCTTTCAACTCAACTTTTGTCAAATGCAGAGGAATGTTAAAGATGTTATTATCCAGAGTGCCACTACGAACGTGCAATTTTAGCTCCAAAGAACGAAGATGTAAACAAACTGACTGATCAAATACAAATGATATCGATATTTCATCGAAATGGACTGGCAAATATTTTGGGCCATCAGTCCATTTTTTATTATCGTTTCTGATATTGGTGCGGTTTTCGAGACGACAATGCACTCAGACTGAGAATGAACTGTCTGTTTAAAAGGGCCTTCAGTCCTTTTCGATGACATGTCGATGAAAGTAATCAAATGCAACTGATGCAACAAGCGTCGTAGACTTCTCAGAATGCATGCAGATATGGCGAACCACGATGTTACTGTGAAACTCATTGAAATATGTCAATCACTTATTATATTACCATTTTTAAATAGATAAATATGCACAATATGTAAACAATCAGTGTTCACAGTAGAACAAAAACCCTGAAACGATTGACAACACTAAGATTTGGACTGATCGTGTAAAAACAAGCATTTTGTCAGTCCATTTCGATTTCTGCAGCGATAACATGGATTGAGACTGAACAGACAGTCTAATAGGCGTTTTATCCCTTTTCAGTATGTGGAATTTTACATCGATTTATCGAAATATTAAATATCGTTATGTTGCAAAAAAAAAATATCGACATCCCTAAAAGGCCTTTTGGACTGTCAGGTCCGTCTCAGTCCATTATCGACCCAAAATCCGTACCGATATCCGAAACGATACCAAAAAGTGGTCTGATGGCCCAGTCTATTTGTCGATCCATTTCGATGACATTTCAATAACAGTAATCATATGCAACAGGTGCAACAAGCGTCGTAGACTTCTCAAAATGTATGCAGATATGGCGAACCACGATTTTACTGTGGAAATCATAGAATTATATCCATCAGTTATTATATTACCACTTTTCAATAGATAAATATTGTATGAACAATAAGTAAACAAACAGTGTTCACAGTAGTACAAAAACCCTGAAACGATTGACAACACTAAGAGCGTGTAAAAACAAGTATATTGTCAGTCCATTTCGATTTCTGCAGCGATAACATAAATTGAGACTGAACTGACCGTGTAAAACGTCTTTAAAACAAACACGTGCTCAATGCACCATTTAGATTTGTCGCAACTAAAACATTTAAAGAAATAAAGGCGCACAGAGAAAATTTTCTGCTACATAATGTCACAAACCGAGAAGATAAAATTTCTTGTGGCAGACACTTCAGCTTTTATAAATGCGATACCACTAAATGTAAATATAATCAAAAATATTGAAACAAAATGCGACTTTTAAATAATAATAATTTTCTTGCAGGATTACGCCGACAATGTCTTAACTGTGCCTGAAGTGGTAGCAGAAGTGCGAAACAAGCGACAAATACGCCGATTATGTGTTTTGCCGTTTAATCTACAAGTACGCGAACCAAGCACAAAAAGTGTCAAACATTGCGTAGATTTTGCAAAGAAAACTGGTGACTATGCGAGTTTGTCTGGTATTGATTTGAAGGTAATTGCTCTTACTTACGAGCTGGAAGCAGATAATGTAGGTACAAAACACTTGCGGACAGATCCTGTTTTATCACAGGTGATAGCCTCTAAAGATAAACCAGAAGAAGTGAAAGACACTACAGAAATGGTCGGTTGGTATCTGTCCAATGGTACTGATGAAAGCGATGAATATGATGGTAGTGATATTATCGATGGCAATGGGGATAAAAAAACAATTTCCCAATGTGAGCAACACATTGATCAATTAAAAAAACAACTAGAACAAGAATTAAGTAAGGACGCAACCAATAGGGATAGTGGCAATACAAGAAACACAATAATCTTAATTCCGGAACCTGCAACAGATGTAATGACACAAGAAGAGCTTAATAAACTGTTTGAAAATTTAAAACGTACACCAACCGATGAAGAAGAGCGCAAAACAATTGGTTTGCTAATACCTGAACAAAATGAGTCAACTTCAGATGATGATGAACACTTTGAAGAACAACGAGAGCAGAAATATAAAATTGTAAAGATTAACACAGCTGAAGATGAAAATGATATTGAAAGCGGCTGGATTACGTCATCGAATTTGAAAAAAGCAAAGAAAACACTTCAAGGCAAAGTTAAAGATGATATTTTGCCAGATGTGGCTTGTATGACAACAGATTATTCGGTCCAAAACGTACTAAAACAAATTAATTTAAATATTGCTGCGCTTAATGGGCGCATTATCAAACACTTACGCACGTATATTCTTCGTTGCTATGCATGTTTTAAGACAACCAGCATAATGACCAAAGTCTTCTGTCCCAACTGTGGCAACAAAACATTAAAACGTGTTGCAGTTAGCCTAGACGAAAATGGTAAACAAATAGTCCACATCAATACAAGACGACCGTTGACAAAGAAATATAAGAATCAAAGTTTGCCACGTTTTCATGGTGGCAAACATTCTCGTAATCCAATATTATTTGAAGACCAACCGATACCACGGCAAATGCCATCGCGTGTGGCCAAAACAAAAACGAATGCATTAGATGAGGATTACATAGCGGGTTTCTCAGCATTTGCCATGCGTGACGTTGATTCCAAATCGGCTATGTTACGTTCAAAAGGCAACCTTAAAGAGTGGGCACGTAACAATACCTTTGAAGAGGATCGACGTCGTAAAAACTATAATCGTTTGTATAAATAATATTTATATACATAAGATACAAGAATCGTATAAAAATAATTCCTTATCTTTTAAGAATTATTTTTTTTTAATATCATTTATTTTTAAGAAACCTTAAACCTTGTATACATATATAGTTGTATTTACATAAAGCTCATTGCCTGGATTTGTGGTAAGTCAAGTCTGTATTTACGTTCCAATTGCGGAAGTATACATCTTCCACCCAAATAGTGATAGGCACCTTTGAAATACTTTGCACACAACTTTGGAGCCATTCTTCTTCGAACAGTCTTGCTGATCAGACGTTTACCTCGCAAATAATAAGTTTATTTTTTATCAAAGCCAAACAGCCCCAACAATGACAGCGAGAAATGAATACTTCTCGTTTGTCGCTAATGATACCAGGAACAAAAGCAAAGATTCCTTATTAACCGCACAGCCGCCTGAAGATACAGCACAATATTCCTCTCCCGTTCTGTCTTCTAGTGCAGTAAGCACTAGTAACTCACTTCCATGGAGTGCCCAGTGCCCTTCCCCTCAACCACCTTT
This sequence comes from Amiota minor, assembly GCA_037043295.1. Classification (NCBI taxonomy): domain Eukaryota; kingdom Metazoa; phylum Arthropoda; class Insecta; order Diptera; family Drosophilidae; genus Amiota; species Amiota minor. Next base: position 6,074 of record JBAMAW010001476.1, on the reverse strand, counting down.
CTTTCAAACCCAGAAGCAACTGTGTTTAAAACTACCACAAACAACACAAGGCACAGTTTTCACTTCAACAGCTAGTGCAGTTTCAGAAACAACAACAGTGTTCTCAGCTACTGCACCGATTGCGTCATCACATGCAGTTACAGTATTAACAACAAACACCGAAACATTTAATCGCGACATCAATAACCCAATGCTAGAACAAGCAAGCGATAAAAAAATTCTGTTACGCAAGCTAAAGCAATCGAAAAGGCAACTGTGTCACCAGCAGGTAGTTAAAAACAGCGCATGCAAAACGGGACCCTGGAAAATAAATTGGCAGTGCAGACAGGCATTGACCGCTTCATACAAATCCACAATAAGCGTAAACTAAGCCCGCAAAAACATAATAATGCAAAAAAAACGCTTTTGGAAACTAATAGGTTCCAACTACTTGCTGAAAAGACTTGCTCGTTGGACCAGAGGTTAGGGCGATGGGCTGACATCCCAAGAGTCGCGGGTTCGATTCCCGCTCAAGGCAAGTCTGGTCCTGCACTTTTCTAATTTTCTCCTTTCCTTCTTAACTTAACCCTGAGCTGAAGGCCTCTGTCGCTATTGCTCATATTAAACAAAAAAAAAAAATACTAGGTTATAATTTGAAAATTTCATCTTAGTTCTAATAAATAAATAATACTTGCCGAAAAGGATGAACTTGCTAAAAACGATGACGAAAACTCATCCAAACCTAAAACCGCGAAACCTCCTCCTTACATATATTTTTCCTTGAAGAAAGCTCGAATAGGCTTGTAGATGCTATCCAAATAATATTAGTTTGCAATAATAACTTTCATATTGTCCCTATTATCAAGGGTAAATTTAAAGAAACTAAGGTCCAAATTTATACGGAAGCAAACTACAGTTCTGTAACTAAATACATTAGGGAGACTAAAAGAAACTATTATACCTATCAGCTTAAAAGTAGTGAGGGGCTGGTAGTTGTAATTAAGGGCATTGAACCCTCTGTTGATTGTAGAAATATTAAGAGTGCACTGGAAGAAAAAGGGTTTGAGATGAAAGTAGTGACCAATATTTTTAATAAAAATAAAATTCCACAGCCATTGTACAAAATTGAGTTGACCCCAAAGTTGCAGCATTTAAAGAAAAATTAAGTGCATCCCATTTACTACCTTAAATATTTACTTCATCGCAGGGTAACTGTGGAGGAGCCTCACAAACGAGTAAATCCTGTGCAATGCACAAATGGCCAGGGATTTGGCCACATGGAATCTTATTACACCCTTCGATCAGTATGCGTAGCTTGTGGAGACTTGCATGAAACCGCAACCTGTAAACTTAGTCGCGATAATTCTGAATTTAAAAAATGCATAACTGTGGGGGCAATCATACAGCCAATTATAGAGGTTGTCCTGTATATAAGGAGTTGAAGAACCGTTTGCAGTCACAAAACAATTCCGCCCGTTTTAGCCGTGAGGCTAACCGTACAGAATCAACGACGGTTATGTGTCCACCACCTAATATTATTTTAATTTCAAATATGTCGTATGCAGGTGCCCTGCGCTTAGGCGTTCAACAAGAAACTGCGAAAAAGATTGTGAAGCCTAAGTCTTCAATGTCTCAACCTATTGACCCAATTTCACAAACTACCCCAACTCATAATGCGTGAAATAAGCCAGTATTGGAATAACAAAGTTCTAGTTAAACTACGTTGGTGAATTTATTACAGACCCTGAATCAAACAATCTTAATGATGTAAAACTCTTTTCACGAGATGATGAAAATCCAAATAAAAATTTTGGTTAAATTAAATTCCGCATAATGGCTCATTTAAACATAACTCACTCGAACGCAAATGACGTTGCACTGCACAAACTAGAGTTGATGAAGTATCTAGAGGACAACAATATAGATGTGATGTTAGTCTGTGAGACTCATTTGACTAGCAAAAATAAGTTAAGTGTCGTACTGGCAGCTGCATCTGAGGTATGCGATTATTGCTCACTATTTCAGCAGAAAATCTTTCTATCCAAAGCACTTTTAAGCGATCAGCTCGAGGCACAAAGGCGCTATATGTATAACCTATCATCCACAAAAACTAGATTTTCACTTTGGAAAGCGCAAAAATTGCTAAAAACTTCTGTGGAGCTGGATTCACCTATTAGAGACAGAAACGGAAGTTGGGCACGGTCTGATGAAGAGAAGGCTAATGTATTTGTCAACTATATGGAGCATGTGTTCCAAGCTAATCTACCTACTAACAAATTTGTGCTTCCTCACCAGACAATCAAAAATTCAGTAAATATGTCTCCATTGAAAACAAGCACAAGCAAAATTTAATCTATTATAAGGACTCAACTGAATCCCAAAAAATCTGCTGGTTATGAAAGAATTGTGCCAATAATGACAACTGAAATTCCCAACGCAGCAATAGCATTTCTCTCGTGTCTTTTCAATGCTATCCTTCGAGTTGGATACTTTCCAAAGCAATGGAAGAAATTTGTTATCATAATGATTCCAAAGCTCGAGAAGGATAGGACATGTCCTTCTTCATATAGACCTATAAGTCTGCTTTCATGTCTTTCTAAGCTATTTGAGAATGTTCTTAAAGCCATTTACAAACAAATAGTACAATCCCAGATCATCAATTTGGTTTTCGAGCAAAACATGGAATGATTGAGCAAGTCAACAGAGTTACTTCGGAAATAAGAACTGCCTTTGAACTGCGAGAATATTGCTCAGCAGTATTTCTTGATGTCGCACAAGCGTTTGATTGAGTATGGCATGAGGGTTTGATTTACAAAATGAAATGTTTACGACCCCAAAATATGCATAGAGTCCTGTGATTCTACATATCAAATCGAATGTTTGTAGTAAGGCAGAAAAGTTTCATTACAAATGAATTTATGATAAAAGCAGGCGTACCCCAAGGCAGTGGGACCAACTCTATATATGCTATTCACTACCGACATTCCAACAAGTAGTCAGATTTTCACTTCGACATTTGCTGATGACACTGCCGTAATCAGACGCTCCCTTTACCTAGTTAAAGCTACTGCATGCTCATCTTAAAAGCCTTCGGGAGTGGTTATCCAACTGGAGAATTAAAGTCAATGAGGGGAAATGTAAGCACATTACATTTACATTGAACCGACGGACTTGTTCTCCAGTAACGTTAAATGGTGTTACAATTCCTCAAACTCAAGTGGTAACTTATTATATCTTGGCGTTCATATGGACAGACGGCTCATCTGGCGGAAGAATAAAAAAGCTAAGAAGAAAGCAAGGCTAAAGCTTAAAAAGCTAAGGGCTCAAAGTCTTCACTGGCTAATCAATTCTAAATCTGGACTGAGACTTGAGTACAAGGTGATACTGTATAACTCTGTTATTAAAATAATTTGGACTTATGGCTCTGAATTGTGGGGTACCGCGAGCCCGAGCAACATTGAAGTTATACAAAGAGCATAATCCAAGATACTTAGAACAACCACGGGAGCTTCATGGGATCTCAAGAATGAAGACATTCACAAAGACCTGGAGGTACCACCAGTAAAAGAAGAATGTTCCAAACATAAAGCTATTTACATGGACAATCTAGTTCGGCACGTTAATCCTCTAGCCAAGGTCCTTGTCCATAAAAGGAACTCATCTCGTCTGATTCGTAACGATCGTGCAGCCATTTGGCTTACTTAGAGGCTCGTAGTACTAAGTGAACCTCTCCCTCTTCTAATAGTTGAAACCTTATTGTTAGTCCTATTCATCCATATATATATGAGATTCAAAAAATACCATCAATTTAAAAAAAAAAAGAACTTTGGAGCTGTTAGCGATATTAAGAGAGTCGGCTCAAAGTCAATTTTATTTTGCTTTCCATATTCAACATCCCAACCACTAGGAATATCCACTAAAACAGAAAATGTTATCAATTCATTCAATGAAGTAGGATTTTCTGCTTTAGAAAAGAGCAATTAAATTCGGTACCTTGCAATTGGCAACTTCGTCTGTTGTAATATGGTCAAAATTGGTACAAAAGCCTCCCACACTGGTGTCGAGCACAAACAAAGCCATCACCACCATTATTGCCAGGGCCACAACAAAGCATTTAGCCACCACTTGAGCACAACTAAGGCAAGTAATTCCATCAGTTGGATCACAGTGAATTTATACTCTTTGAAGAGTTCTATATCAAAATTGCTTGCTTGCGTTTGATGCAGATATTTCACCATGTTAAATACGACTGTTACTTTACAATATTGAACTTGTTGCTGAGATATTTTGAACAATTAGACAGTAGTGATGCCCGAAATCCAAAATATTTATTAAGAAATAACAGAATCTATGATAATAATAAATAAATTTATTAGTTAATATGTACATACATGTAGAATGGAGTAGCCCTGTCAACTGTGTGAGGACAGCCCTGTTGGCATCCCTGAGTTGTACAGAGAAGAAGAAGTAAAGTCGGAAATTGAAATCAGTCGCAAGCAGAAGTTGAGCGCGAGCGATTGTTTGTTACAGACGGAACACAGTTGAAATTCAAGCGGGCGAATGCAGACACAGTACTTCTTTAAATTAACTTTTGTACTTAATTGTGTTATCAAATAAATCACTAATAACCATGTTTACATTTTAAATAATAATAAACATACTACAATACTCTACGTTTGGTGGCTCAAGCCGTTTCTGAACGTGAAAATTAAAATAAGTAAAGCGCAGTTTACTTAAAAGACAAAGACAGATTACAAAAGAAAAAACAAAAAAAAAAAATAACAACCACAAGTAAGTTTCTAATATAGGCACGGTACATTTGTTGGAATCAGTCAAATCGGACCACTAGGGAAAGTACTTCACTAAGAACAATCACGGGATCTCCATGGTATATCAAGAATGAAGACATTCGCAATGACCTGGAAGTACCACGAGCCAAAGAAGAATGTTCGTAGCGTAAAGCTATTTACATGGATAAACTAGTTCGACATGTTAATCCTCTAGCCAGAGTCCTTGTCCATACAAGGAACTCATCTCGTCTGATTCGTAACGATCGTGCAACCCTTTTGCTTACTTTGAGGCTCTTAGTACTAAGTGAACCCCTTCCTCTTCATTGTAGGAAGGACACATGTGTATTAGTTTTTTAAGAGTTGAAATCTTATTGTCAGTCCTATTCATATATATATATTCATATGAATTGTGCCAAAAATGATAACTGAACTTCCAAATGCAGCAATAGTTTTTCTCTCGTGTCTTTTCAATGCTATCATTCGAATTGGGTACTTTCCAAAGCAATGGAAGAAATCTGTTATTATAATGGTTCCAAAGCTCGGGAAGGATAAGACATGTCCTTCTTCATATAGGCCTATAAGTCTGTTTTCATGTCTTTCTAAGCTATTTGAGAAGGTCCTTAAAGCCAAACTTAACCTCATATATATATATATAGGAGATTCATTAATTAAAAAAAAAAAATAAAAATTTATGTTTTGTTTTCTGTATGTGAGCAAGACTGTCCTTAATTACTATGCCAAAAATGAGCGCGTCCACCTATGTGTTTACAGTAGCTGGTTTAATCAGTCTACCTCAGGATATGTGACAGTCGGAGGCTCGTGTCTACTGCATGGCGGTGGCATTCGGTAACGTAAATTGGAGTAAGGGCACTTGAATTTAAATGCGTGTAGCGGTGATTTACGCTATCCCATGAAATCCGGTCTTTCTCCCGAATATGAGATTTAACTAAGCGAATGATGTCGGCCTTTTCAATTATGCTAACTGTGTGTTGTGGTTCTGTTAAGGCGAGCTTAGCACGGGCGTCAGCTAGTTCATTGCCAATTATATTGACATGGGACGCACATAAACTTAATATGCTTATGCGGAATACACTGGTCACGGATTGCAGTACTAATTATACTGTTGCTGTTGGGATTAAGTACGGAGTTGATAGATGATTTGCTGTCTGTGCAAGTAATGACGTTGAATGGCATATTAGCAGAAAACGTACTGCTAAGAGGCTTCTGTAGTGAAGATATAACAGAAATCTAAGATTGACCCAACCGCTGTTTTTGTATTCGATCCGTCCACATCGAAAAAAATTT
>JBAMAW010001475.1:0-49126 GCA_037043295.1 Amiota minor | reverse complement strand
GGTTACTCCAATGACGAAAACATTAAATCGATCAAAACGACCACAGGTTTGCGAAGAGTCAACAGACAAGTCGAGAGACTCAACGCTGTAATCATTGCCGTTCTTTCAAAATACAGTGTCGATGATCCTTCGAAATGGTGTAAGCAAGGTCGTTCCCAGTGTACAACAGGCGATTAGCTCGACATTTACTGATACAACACCACTCGAGTTGTTGGTTGGCATAAAAATGAGAACAATTGAAGATCACAAGCTATGAGAGCTAATCAACAAGGAGACGCTGGAAATATTCACGGATAAGCGCAAAGATTTACGAGCAAAGGCGAAGTCACACATTTTGAAATTACAGAACGAAAATAAGAAGGCATATAATTTACGACCCAAAGCAGCAAAGCGATATGACGTGAGCGATTCGGGATCTGACACAATTTGGTAGTGGCTCAAAACTTAAGTCTAAGTTTTTGGGGCTATATCAGGTTGTTAAGGTCAAATGTAACGTTGCCTATGATGTGCTAAAGGTGGGCAACAGTGAAGGTCCGAAAAATACAGCAGCATGCGCAGAGTGAAGCCATGGTCCACGTGCACAGGAAACACCGATGACGACGAAGCATTCGAGGCGAATGCTTAGTCAGAATGTGAAATGATCCAATAGCAACAACAATAGAGGAATCTATGACAACGCAGATCACAACAAAAGTTCAACAAAGTAATGCATTTCGAAAATAAGAAAATTAACAGTAAATCAAAAGACAAGGGGAAATAACAGCTTACATTTCAAAGCAGAGCAATATTCGCACACAACCGACCTATTGAAACAACAGGATCATTCTTGTATTTGATAGCAGGATCGTAATTCATGGCAGAATTTAACTTATTTGGCCACAATGTAGAAGTTCTCATCGACCAACAATTCTAGGCCTCTCTGAGATCTGCGTCTATCTCTAGCATAATGAAGACAAATTTCACGTTCGACAGAGGATTCTCTATTTCTACGCAAAGAACTCATTGATCTTGCATAGGACACTCTTGTTTCCCATTCTTCGTTAGTTTCATTATTCCGAAGTAAACGACATCTGTGAGCGTTATATAATACTTACTTAGTTATACTTCTTTTTACTTGTTTTTAAGGTCGTTTTCATAATTACTGTTAGCTTAGGAATGATATTTTTAGGTATCTGCCTCAGAACTTTGTTGGTGCTGACATCAAACTCAAGAGACTTATTAAACTTCGGTTTCATTATTTGTGCATATACTGTTACGAGGTAATTTCAATTTCATTGTTGAATAGACATATGACTTAAGAGTGTTTCCAAGAAATTCTTCAAAATCTCTGCTACTTTTGGCCCACGTATTATCTGCTTTTTAACTGGTACATTCGTTTGTGCACCCTATTTTGTATTTTTCTAAAGCTCGTAATTAGGAGTGATACATGAATCCTTGGGGTCGGATTAGAAAATCCAGATCTCAAAAGTATTCGTAGTAATCGAATCCAGAGTATTAATCTATAGTATGAATCCAAAGCCGAGTACGAATCCAATGAATGCGAATTCAAAATATGTATTAAGAAGTAACTTAGTAGAAATAGTCCACAAAGACCTCTCATCTGACCATCTACCAATACTAGGCAAGATTAAGGCGAGCACATCAACTTCTAGCGGGCAAACCCTGCAGTATTCAAATACAAACTGAAAGCTGTTTAGGTGTCTTCTCAATCAATCCTGTAAAGGCTTATTAGCCAATGTAAGCATTAATTCCAATTCTACCGGAATTGACTCCACGATAGACCTATTGACATCAAACATCTGGAGCGCAATTGACATAACTGTACCCAAAATTACTAAGGCTCATACGCACATTTCCAATATTCCTGACAGTGTTAGAGAGATAATTAAAGTAAGAAACATAACCCAAAGGCAATGGATAAGAACATTCGCTGCTGCTACTGCTCTGGCTTCAATTACAGTGTGATTAAGCATAATCTAGAAAAAACCTTACTTCTTCGCCTTCCTTGGTCACACTAATTTAACCCAAAAACATCTCTTTGATTACTCCTCAAGTAATGTAATCTAAATGCCACATTATACGTCCAGCATTCCTTTCTGAATGCCCCCATTTCAACACCCAAAGACGCTTTCAATTCCCTCCTCTGTTCCTATTCTTTCTCTATCTAACTAATAAATTTTTTGAAAGCATCAGTATAATATAATCTAATATACTAAAAAAATATAATATTTACAAGTATATATTTATAAACCACGTTATTAGAAGTGAAACTTCTTAAAAACAGTCAGAGAGAACTCATCTCAACATCTGTCGGACCGTCTATATATTGCTTTTGGTTTCTTTGGCGTGTCTAATTGTTGTTGTTGTGTTAAATAATTTGCTTGCGTTTGCCGTTTGCCTCCTTTTGCACATAAATTAGATCATCAACGGGCTTCTGTGTGTTTCTTGTACTCTTTTCTTCGTACATTCCCTTGTTTTTGTACAACACACAAGCTGTTTGTTGCATGTTGTTGTTATAAACATATTTATACATACAAACTGCATGTTGTTGTTTTGGAAATGTAATCTCTTTTATTTATTATTTGTTGGGGATATGGAAATAGAAATACACATTCTGTGGAAATTTGAAGTCTCTACCTACCGAACCGCACGTTCATGAGATACAGCTAAACAAAAAACCTGATGATTTGTATTTTCTTCAGTCAAATTGTTAGAATAAATTTTTCCCCAAAGCCGCTAAAGAAGTTTCACTTCAAAAAGAAATATATATATCTAATTAAATCATCAACAATGTAAATTAACTTTCGGTATAATTTGTAACTATTAACTACATAGAAAGTAAGCTTAAGGCCAGTGTAGCTACAGCTTTAAATTATTTTAGTTAGTTTGTATTTTTATACAATATTACATCAACCTATTTATAACTAGTGAATAAATGAATACATCTTCGCCTTATACTTCCACAAGTGGAAAATAATGCGATAATAATAACACATGTAAAGCAAGTGCTTTGTACTTCAGTCGGAAGCGAATGCCCTGCCACCTACCGAATTACAACTTGCAGCTTAGCTCTAAATCCATCCAATGAGAAAATAGCTTTATATACAGCTTGAATTAACTTTTGGACCAAAAACTAATCTCCAATTTACATATAAGCAATTTATAAAGCAAATAAAACAATAGGAAGACTTTATCTTTATATATAAAAATGAATGTTGAAACCTGTACGAACACTCATCAGTTGAAAACGGCTGAACCAATTTTGATCATTTTTTTTTTTTTTTTGTTATGGAGCCAAAAAGATGATTTATGCTTTAGTTGGACCCGGTAGGTGGCGCTGTTATCGAGATACAAGCACTGTTTTACCAAATTTTTAGCATTTTTGATATGAAAAATTTTTGTTTCGGTAGAGTGAAATTTGAAATCGTCAGAGGCAATTTTGGTTAATGCTTTTCTTGTCGATATCAGAAATTTAGCAACGCGTGGCTTGGCTAGTGTTTAGATGCGGGACCGGTCATAAACCAGTTGGTGAAAACGTGATGTTTAATTTTCAAATTTTGTTTTGTTTTTTTTAGTTTTTATATTTTTATAAACGCTTTGTACAAATATGTGGCAATACATCAAATCTCACAATGTTATCGTTGCTAGGCATATGGACTTATGAAACGGTACTGTGAAAAGAGATTCCGTTATGTGAAATGCGGCAAACCCCTTTGCCATGAACCTTACATTTCTTACTGGAAGGTTTGTGGTGTTTACTAGCACATTGTTAGCAAGCGCCCGCCATAAGCAAACATTCGGATACAAGACCAGTTGCAGCAACAACATCAGAAGGCACAACAGAAGCCTATGTAGCAGATGCTGCACCAACAGCAGTAATTACAACATAACCAACATAAACAGCCGCCACAGCAGCCTATGCTGCAACCACAACACAAGGAACAAAAACAACAGCTACAGAAGCCGCGAAAAAAACAGCAACAGCAACAGCATCAGAAATCAAACCAGCAGAAACACCTAATCCTTCAATCCAAACAACAACAGTAGCAATTACAACCAATTCTGGGCCAGAATTCTTAAAGGACCAACATCATTTGTCATATCAACAGTGGAAACAAATGCGGCAACAACAACCAGACCAGCTATTACAGCAACAGCAGCAGCAAGCCCAGTTGATAACTTTCTCCAAGTTTGAAGCGTTGAGGGCCAAGCTCATGAATAAGCAATCTCACCAGCAACTAGCTCAGACGGCATCTGATGTCAAGTTTGATGCTTTAATGGCTAAGCTTGACAAGCTTTTTGACAAGCAATTGCAGATGATGAACATCGTGTCTGCCCTCACTTCACGCATTTTTAGCAGTTATACAGCAGTCTCCTCAGCAGCCCATGATGCAGCAACACTACAAGCTGCACCACCTGCTACGCCTGTCACTCTTTTCCAACAATGAGTCATATAGGTCTGCGCATTTTGGTTTGGAATGTCAATGATCTGACCAATAAAGCTCTTGATATGGAGCTGTTTATACAGAGGCACAACATCGACATCATGTTAGTTACTGAAACTCACTTTTGCTCTAGGTCGCATTTTAGGCTGCTAAGGTACGACATAGAAAATCATCCTGCTGATCGCATCTATGGCACAGCAGCTCATCTCATCAAATCATGCTTAAAGTACAGTCACCTCAAAAATATCTCCTTAAACTACGTTCAGCGTGCTGCTGTTAAGGTTATCAGTGATCAGGGTGAAATCGTTATTGCGTTATTGGTAGGATGTGCAAGAATTTCCAAGCCTTTTTAATGAGCTTAGCCACAGGTTTCTGACTGCTGGAGACTGGAATGCTCTCCACCGTCTGTGGGGTGCTAGAAACTCCTCCCTTAGGGGAAGGGGTCTTTCGGATTGTATTGCTAGCTCTAATAAACAGATCCTTGCTACTGGTGGCCCCACGCACTACCCCTATAGAAGGAACCCGACACCTACTGCAATCGACGTTGCAGTATTCTCTGGGATCTGTTCAGATAATATTGCTATCTCAGATAGGATTGAGCTGAGCTCTGATCACATTCCGTTGATCATTGAGCTTTGAGTGGCTGCTCTCACCTTTGCCACAAAACCTCGTCTCATCCCCCGAAGGGCGAATATTCCTCGATTCAGCAGAGCTTGGATCAGCTCATTAAACTGAACATGGATTTCAGTTCTCCAAGTGATATCGATGACGCTGTGGAGATATTAATGCATAATATATATGCTGCTGCTGAATACTCTATGCTTAGTCAAAATCCTTGTTGCCCACCCAGACCTCCTCGGCCTCATTAACATCATTATGTTTGCAAAACTTAATCATTTCATTTTTAGTTATTTATATTTGTTGTTTGAAAGGCCACAGCAAAGCGTGGCTGGGCAAAGCTAGTTAACTAATAAATTTATTCATTAATGTATTTATTTATTTATAATAATTAGTTCAAATGTAAAATTTATTTATTATTATTATTTATTTTTTTATTAACCAATAATATCTAATTTAACTAACAAGCACTCACATATTTATAAAGTAAAATTAGGATTAGTGGATATTATTATTTCTTAGCTTAATAAGGAAAAATGGAAAAAAACCTTACATTGAAAGAAAACTCTTAAAAATAATACTTTGGCAGAGCAAACTTAAAAGTTAGCTTAAAAGTACGGATCGTCACTAGATAGTGAGAATACTTGATTTTTTTTTGCTTTTTTGTTTTGGGCCATTGTAGTTTGGCACGATGAGTAACGGCAAAAACACCCCAGATTACCAAGTCGCATAGCATAATTGGGACGAAGATCGACCTAAATATTATTAGTTTATTTTTAACTGACAGTTTAGACGGACTAGCAGCCCGCCACTGCTTCGCACGGGTGGTGTACCTATCTTCTATCTATCTTTCTTCTATCTACATACGTATCCATCTACCTATCTATATAAATATGAGGGTCATTCAATAAGTACTTAGCCTCACCGCCCGATGGCGATGCTATTAAGAAAGAGTGTTACCATCGTACAGTATATTCTTTTAGTAGCCTACTGTCAAAGTTTCGGTCAATTCCCTTCATTAGTTTTGTTTTGATAGCCCTTGGAAGCGAGCGTGTGGGTCAGTTTTACAAAAATGGAAAAAGAGCAAAATCATTCCCTGATTCGACTCTGGTATAAAGATTTGGATTTTTTAAAATTGAATATTTATTGGAAATAGTGTGTTTCATGACTTTAAGAAATGAAGAGTCGTGGCGACTTCTTTTTAGCAACATAAGTTTGATTTCCGTGGAGGAAACCTTATTGATACCCTCCTTGGTGCCCGTAAACCTTTTTGAATTTGTTGAGTAACCTTAGTAAACATGTAAATAATCGTTCTTGCGCTATGTTTGTGACTTATTTACTATTACACATTCTGCACAAATTGTCCATTGTGAAGATACATCGGAAGCATACCTATAATCATTTGGGCAGTTGACTGTAGATAACGGAAATACGGCTCGCCACACGATTTTATTTTAGTCTGAGTAGTGCGCACACTGGTACCTGACACCTACCAAATTAAATTTTTAGTTGCAAGTACATTGCCTGCATCATTTTTATGTTTCTTTTCAAAAATAAAACATTTTCACTAAAAATTTGTTTTTTCCTTTTTTATTTAAGTGAAACTTGAGCACAACTCTGAGGCCAAATACCTGGGACTAGCATTGGATACGTTGAAAAAACACATACAAACTTTGTTAGCGACCTGCAAGAACATACTGCGTCGTCTCAATTGGCTACTTTGTAGCAGAAGCCGCCTGTCCCTACAAAAAAAGAAGACTGTTAACTCTCAATTTGTAGCGCCGATTTGAATTTACTGCTGACAGATTCCATCGAATGAAAGTACACAGACTTCAGAATTAGGCTCCACGCACTGTTACCGGCATAGTATGTCCGGAAAAGCCGGATATATTTTATTTTCTAGCTTTTCGCTTTTCGGACTCAAAGAGTACCAAACGGAACTCGATTATTAAGGTCTGTCTGTCCATCCGTCCGTCCTCAGATATGGACTACATACTTATAGTGTCGAAATTTCGGTTTGATCGGACCACTAGGAAGGATACTTCCATTACTTGTTCTTACTTATTTTTTATACTCTTCACGGAAGTGAATAGAATTATAAGTTTGTCATGAAGGAGAAGGAGACAAAAAAACCACATAAAGTATATATATTCTTGATCAGCTCGATTAGACGAATTGATTAAGCCATATCTGTCTGTCCGTTTTTATGTATACAAACTAGTCCCTCAGTTTTTGAGCTAGAGAGCTGAAATTTTGCACGAGCCCTTATTTTTACTATACGCAGTACATTTGTCAGAACCACCCGAATCGGACCACTAGGGGGGTACCTCCAATACAAACCGCCCATTTGAATTTATGTTCTTACTAGCGACCCGCCCCGGCTTCGGACGGGTGCAATGCTGATACTAAATACACTACAGAAAAACTGTAAACGTTGTATATAAAAACATAGCGGACCTCTCCAGCTTCGCACGGGTATAAAATATGTAGCCTATGTCACTCACTGAAAAAATGATTAAAATCGATGCAGTAGTTTTGATTTATTCATTACTGCCCGTGGCCCGCACGCGTTAAATTTGGAGTAAAACAATTCCCCTATCCTTATACCATGAAGATTTCCTGCTATCTTTGGAATATCTAAATTCATACACTACATTTTTACTTATTTACTTTTTACAACAATTATTATATTACAGAATGTCTTTATATACAACGTTCACAGCTTTCTTGTCATTAGACAATACAAACATGTTTTCTCTAGAGGTTACTCTTGAAAGAGCGACATACAGTGGGCCATTTGAAAAACAGTCAACGCTCAAATATAAGCCTGCAACGTTGAAGGTTTGACCCTGCGATTTATTAATGGTCATTGCAAAAGATGTCTTTACCGGAAACTGTAAACGTTTAAATTGGAAGAATTTTCTTTATGTACCCAAGAATTAGTAACTCGTGCTGATGCTTCTCTCTCTCTCAACTCTATATGTATCCCGAGCCTGACTGAGGCGAGCCTCACGTTCCGTTGACGATTCTTCATCTCTTGCTGAACGTACTCTTTTGGCATTCACTGTACTACGACCTATGTTCGAACGACGATGTCTTCCAGACATGACTTTATAATTTCTAGATAGTAATAATCAGACGTAAATAAAAAAAATTTAAAATCACATTCGAAGAAACTTTTTCTTGTTTTGTTTCGACCGTTGGCCTGTCGTCCTCTTCGTGGTGTGCCTTGACATACAGGGTTACTTTCGATTACGTGATCGACACCGATTACACCTCGGTTATCGCTCACAGCTGCCGTAACAGTATATGTATAGTGAAAATAACAGTATTTCTCCACTATTTAATGGATGTTATTATAAATATAAAACTTGCTCTTCAATCACTCTATCTATTAAAAAAAAACCGCATCAAAATACGTTGCGTAGTTTTAAAGATTTAAGCATACATAGGAAAAAAGCGACTTTGTTTTATAATATGTATGAATAGATAAGTCTATTTGGGCGATCCATAAATTTGATGTTTTCAAGCAAGCATTTATTTTATCAGCATCATCATCTGGAAATGATCGGCAGCGTTTGGCGGAAATCTTTTGCCTGTAGTATCATCGCGCCTCAGAAATATTTCTGATTGCTGCGCAAATCTCATAACGTTCGATCGAGTGTCTTTAATGCTAGGGGTCCAATTCGGCTGGTGCTGAAAAATATCTTGGGCCTATCTTGGAAACTGATAGTGTCCAAGTTTCACTTCGATAGGGCAAAAAACAAAAAAGTTTTTTTTAATAAGAACATGAATTTTAGAGACCCCACATCAAAAAATAAAGAAACAGCTGAACCTCAAACTAATCAGGATGAGCTGGCTCTTGAGGTACAATTCAAAATTAAATACAAATAAAAAGCTCCTTCCCTACAAAACCATCCTCAAGCCAGAATGGACATTATGGCATTGAACTTTGGGGCACAACTTCAAAATCACATGCCAAAATTATATAAAGTTTTCAGTCCAAAGTCTTAAGGAGGCTTGTCAACGCTGAATGGTATGCCCACAACTCAGTCATCCACGGAGACTTGCAGATGTCAACTGAAAATGTGGAAATTGTGAACCACAGTAAGAAACATATTCTTCGACTTGAATCACATGAAAACCACTTCGCTGTCAGTTTGTTACAAAATAGCTGACTCGTACCACCCCCTGGATCTCCCTTTCAGATCACCAGAAGACTAAGCGATGTTCTTCATTCAATAAAATATTATAAATATAGTTCTTAAGTAGTACTATAACAATATGTCATTATCAACTCATAAAATTCGCTCCCCTTTGGGAGAGTTGCAAATAAAAATACAGTTTAAAAAAAAAGATCATTTGGTTTTGTTGCCATTTGTTTTTGTTGTTACTATTGTTCGATTGTATTATCAATCGCTTTACGTTCGAAAGTGTTCGAATCAAACCAAAGCCAAAGTGAACAATTTATTTTTTGAGCTATCCTTAATGAACATTTTGTTATCGTTGATCAAATATATATGGGACCACACGAGAAGCACTAGCTTTCAAATTAAAAAAAGGAACATCAAAATCGGTTCACCTAGGAAAAAGTTCTGAGGTAACGCACTATGCCGAAGATGAAATACTCCACGCAGAGAATATATCATCCGCAACAATATTTTTACCAATAAATATTTAATACAAGCATGTTGTCGTTTTCAAATGTTTTCATTTCAAGTGACTGTCATTACCATCAATGCCAATGTGCAGTTGCAGTTAAGTGGCAATGTCAAAGAGTTTCAATCACATTTTATTTTATATTTTATCGTATTGATTCTTCTCTTTCTCTCCCCAATACATATACTCACACATTCACCTTAACTTATGATTGCTTTGACTATTTCATTCTTTCATTATTCTCTCTTCCTCCCCTTGCAATATTTCAAATTTTAAATCTTCATTATTAAGCTTTAATATTTTATAAGGTGCGTTGCAAAATTATAGAACCACCTAAAAAATTTTGATTTCTTAAAAACGACACACTGTAGGATATCACAATGTTCTACAAAAATTTGTGGAAGGAAAAATAACAAATTTATAACGGTATTTGCTAAATAGTTGTTGTAAAGTTTTAAGCAAATCAAAAAAAGAGCTTTTTTTGCTGTTGCATTTCTATAGAACCAATTGAGTTTTATTTTTATTTTGAAAAGAATAACATGATTTTGTTTATGAATTGACTTTAATTTAATTAACTAAGCTTCCTTTTGCTGATATCGTCTGAAAAATACGATTCTTCATACTGGCACATTTATTAGTTATCTGTTATCAGTAATTAGTTTTGCTTTTGCTTTTGTGATCATCCTCAACTGGTATCCAATTATCACATTATTTCTCTTTTTCTTATCCCCTACCGCGTACGTGTGCATATTACTTTTGTGTGTGGTTGTAAATTTTTTTTGTAATCATGGCCCCTGGGCCTCCCAATCTTGTGGATAATCGCTTTGATATTCTTAGCGTTAGCCCCAAAGCAAAAAAGAAGAGACAATTCCAGATAATTCCCGACGATTTCCCCAATCTACCTGAAATTGCTCAACAAAACCCCAAATTTATAATCATTGCCTATAAAAATACCGACAAACCCATTTCCGAATTTTCGTGCTTTGCAGTACATCGTGCCTTAAACCTCATCAGCAAAGACATAGTATCGATCTCGACCCTCCGAGATGGTAATTTGTTAATGCTGGTAAAAAACAAGATTGTAGGTGATACATTTTTAAAAACAACGACATTGCCTGGTCTATGTGACATTGAATGCAAACTGCATGAAAGTCTTAACTTTGTAAAGGGCACTATATATGCCCCTTATCTAAATCCCTGAATCCGAAATTGTTGACGAATTAAAGTCGCAAAATGTTCACTCCATCTTCAAATTCACCCGTAACACAGAAGGAACCCCAAAATCTACTGGCGTTATACTTATCACTTTTGATCTGTATAACTTACCCATTAAACTTGACATTTCTTGGCATTCCGTCAAGGTCAGGGAGTACATCCCCAACCCGATGAGATGCAAGACCTGCCAACTTTTGTGTCACACTGCAAAACACTGCAGGAATTCTGCCACTTGCGCAAACTGTAATCTTCCTCCCCAAACACCCGATCAATGCACACGCACTAGTTGCGCTAATTGTAACGGCGAACATCCCGCCTCCTCACCGTCCTGCCCTAAATATCAAGCACAAAGGGGACTGCTAAAAATAAAAACTAATAAGAAGTGCAGCATGAGAGAAGCAAAGATAATGCTAAAACAACAACAATCTACTACTACTGTTAGCGCACATGCTAGCTTCGCGGCTATCGCTGCTTCTGACGTCTCTCTGCCCCCCGCAGCCAACAATTCGATAAACTGTACACCCATCAATACTGTTCATAAACAGAATAATTCAATTAAGCTTATCAGCACCGTTCCCCATTCCCCTCATCCCCCAGCAGTCCACACTGCTTTCCCTGATTCTTCTAAACCTTCAACTTCAACAAAAACGCAGAACAACACAACTACAACAACACTCAAAAATACCTCTGATGCGTTAGCATCCAATGACAAATCTCTTAAACAATTAAAACTAAAAAACTCAATCTTCACAACCGACTCAATCCCCTCACTTGACTCAATATCAAACACTTCTATCCAATTTCCTGATTCTGACGAATCAATGGGAGAACCTGACTTGTAGTCAAGTCCCCTTCCATTGCTCCAACTCATCTTGGAAACATGAAACATCCCTACTTTACCTTTGCAATGTCTATTAAAATTATACAATGGAATATTAATGGCATTTTCAACAACTATAATGAGACCCACTTGCCTCATAATTTCACTAACTTTATCTGCCTCAAGGCGTATATAGACTACTTTTACAATCATCCTCATAACACATCAGCCAAACAAGGGATAGGCGTGCTTATTAAACGTCACATCCCCCATAAGCATAACATAATAAACTCCAACCTTCTCTGCTCTGCCTTACAGCTGAACCTAAACAGCCCTATCACTATCATAAACACTTATATACCCAACCCAAACTCAGAGATAACAAACAGTCCCTTTTTCATATTTACAAAGGGCATTTATCTACTACCAACCTCATAGCATATCGTAAAGCAAAAGCTTTGTTTAAAAAAGCTATACTTTCGGCCAATTTCACCATGATTGAAATGGAAGCTGCGATTCATTCCGCAAAAGGGAAGACTCCCGGTTCCGATAGGATATCATATCCCATGCTAAAAAAACATTAACGTTTCTATCTACGCCGATGATGCCATCTTTTGCACTAAAATTAGAAATATTGATACTGTCAAGAATGTATTCTATAATATCCTAAATGATTTAGAATCGTGGGGAGCCTACTCGGAAGCATCTTTATCCATCGATAAATGCCAACTTTTACACATATGCCGGAAACACAGATGTAACTTTCCTGATATGTACCTAAACACCAAATGCATTAAAGTTGTTAAACACTTAAAAATACTTAGTATAACTTTTGACTCCAAACTACTTTTTAAACAGCAATGTATTATTTTAAGAAAGCAATTAGAATCTAGATTAAACATTATTAAATTTTTAAGTTCCAAATACTCCAATGTCCATATAAACACCCTCGTAAACATCACCCGGGCCCTTATGCTCTCCGAAATCGACTATGGTCTCCCTATCTTTAAATGGCGTGCTAAATCCCATATGAAGAAAATACATCCACCATAACACGCAGCTGTTCGCAGATCAATCAACGCTTTCCCCACATCCCCCACTGCCTGTATCTTGGCAGAAGCCGGGCTACCCAGCATTGAGGAAAGGATTGTGGAAACTACAATGCAGCAAATTCCCAAGCTCTACACGACACCCAACCCACTGCTAGCAAAGGCTTTTGTCGGCATCTTCAAACAAAAGCGGCATTATAAATGCATTTCTACTACCAGACGATGCGTCAAGTATAGTACGGATCTGGAATTGCCACCACCCAAACTTTCCAACTTTATAAAGCCCAAGCCAGATTGGGCTCGGTATCAGCCAAGCATCAATACCAGTCTGCATGTAGCAGCTAAAAACAATACTACCAGTTCAGAATACCTCGCGAGATTTCTAGCGCTGAAAGAAAAGTTTGGGGATATAAATTGGCTCTACACAGATGGGTCAAAAACACAAAATAATACTGCATTCGCTGTATTTTCGACAATTCGGAAAAGATCATAGTTGGGGGGTCTCTCCCATCTTATAATTTTATATTCACCGCCGAAGCCTTTGCCCTACTAAAGGCCTGCCAATTTGCTATAAAACAAAACGGGAAATTCGCCATATGCTCTGACAGCCTATCCTCGATATTAGCCATACAAAATCGGGAACATAACGATCACACAATTCGGGAAATCCAGAAAATATGCACCATACATCACCAAAAAATCACCATTCTTTGGGTTCCCAGCCATCAAGGTATTTGGGGAAATGAATGCGCCGATGAGGCAGCCCGGCACATCAGCTCTGCCCCAACATATGTCTTCACTCCAACCAGCTCCAGAGATTTAAAAAACCTGGTTACTCGTCCTCTGCATATGAAGAAGTTGACGGGATGGGGACAGTTCCTCCACGGGTACTCTTCCATCAACCCAACTTGCGACAAAATCGATCTTCCTAGTAACTCATCCAGACGGGCATGCACAGTTTTTAATCGTCTGCGTATTGGACACACACAAATCACGCAACAACATCTCCTCAAAGCTTCAGTTCATCCACCATGCCCGTTTTGCGGTACTGATCTCACCGCAAAACATCTACTTGACTCCTGCCAACATTTGGAGAGCCTAAGGGTCTCCCTTTTTGGTTCCATATCCCCATCCCAACTTTTAAATACTCCTTCACCATTAAATATCTCCAACATACATAATTTCTGTAAAAAATCCAACCTTACAATTTAATCATTACATTATTATTTTACATTAAATCCACTACAAAGTATTATGAAATCGCGAGTCGTAGGCCCCAGCAGCTAGTTACTCGTTAAAATTAGTATTAAGTTTAGTATTATATATTAGATTTAATTATGATAAATGAAAAAAAAATAAAAAAAATTAAAATTTGTTTGTTTGATTTTCTTATACGCTTATACAGTTAATCTGATTGCAACAACATTTTGTGTATGAGTATGTGTATTGTTGGTAGAAATGTGCGAAGTTGTCGTAAAATTAGTGAATCAAATCTTTTTGATTTTTTCTGATACGATCTGTACCGTGAAATATTATGTACGAGTATATGATATTATCTTTACAATACATTTTGGAACATGAAATTTTTTTTTTTTTTTTCATTAACTGGCGCGTAATCAAATACATTTGACGGTTGCTTTGATCACGATGTTCAGTAATATTTTTACTGCTAGCCATGCACCGTTACAAAGATGCGGTGGGTTTATACTTCGGAACATTACGATCACCGATCCGTCCTTTAATTGAAGATTGTGTGGCGGTAGTCCTGGCTTATCCAGCGAGTTCAAAAATTCTGGTGGATAGTTGACGACATTATCTTGGTTTGTAGTGAAATCAACTGGTTTGTATGTCCACAATTCACCGGCATTGCCATAATGAATTTTGTATTATAATTTAATTCATCCACATCCAAGTTTATGGCAGACAATATGGCTTGTATGCTCAACCAAACATGATCTTTGTAATTTTGAGCAACGTTTGGGAAACCCGTGTAAATGAGTTCGGATTATCACTAAGTTGATTTCGTCATTATCCAGATCAATCATATTGCAACTCAAAATGCATATTTTGCTTGTAGAGTCTTGACGTGTTTCCAGCAAAGCGAACACCTGAATGTTCCACCCTTCGCGTACGACGGTCTCGTGCGAATTGCTGTTTGTCGTATTTGCTTTGAAAGAGGCACACAATCATTCTATATT
Source organism: Amiota minor (assembly GCA_037043295.1). Lineage (NCBI taxonomy): Eukaryota > Metazoa > Arthropoda > Insecta > Diptera > Drosophilidae > Amiota > Amiota minor. The sequence goes on along the minus strand of JBAMAW010001475.1, from coordinate 34,122 downwards.
CCTCTGCGTTCTTCTAGACTTCTTTATACAATAATATTTTATTTATAAATTTTTTTTTTTTTTGAATTGAAAATTCTTTAGTGAATGGAAGTAAATCCGAAAAATATGAAAATGAAATGTGACGAAAATCAAAATTTGACGATATTATTATTATATCGGTGCTACTTAGGTAAATACAATTGAAATGTATCCGTAGCGGAGTGGTTAGGGAGTAGGACTTGCAAACCGAGGGCGTGGGGTTCGAGTCCTGCACTGGGAATATTTTTTTTTATTTTTGTGTTTATTTTGATTCGTCTCTGGTGTGTACCAGTGTATCCATGTTTCGTCGGCGGTCACGAAATGACGCAAGAATTCGGCAGGATTGCGCTTAAACAGCGTCAAATATATCAGAAACGAATCACGGAACGATATTGCTCTTTTTCCATTTTTGGAAAACTGACCGCCACGCTCGCTTCCAAAGGCTATCAAAACAAAACTAATGATGGGAATTGACTGAAATTTTGACAGTAGGCTACTAAAATGTACTGCAACACTCTTTTGTAACATCAGCGCCATGGGGCGGTGAGGCTAAGTACTAGATGATTGAAAAATTTCTTTAATGACATAACGTTACCTTTAAAAATACAAAATAAAACAGAGGTATCATGGGACACCCGTGCAAAGCGCAGCTCCTTTCAGAACAAAATTTTTAATTATTTTTGTTTATTGAAAAATTTATGTTTTAAAGTTTAAACTTTCACACATTTTCATAAACTTGAAAAGTTTTGATTTGTATGGCAGCTATACGATTCAGCAATATCACGATTTTGACATTTTGATGGTTGATGGCCATGCATCAGTAATTTATACTGTTGAATATGATCGGACCACTAGGGGGTACCTCCCATACAAACCCACCATTAAAATTCTGGTTCTTATTCGTAAAACTTTTTTGTTTCTTGGACTATTGAACTGAATTTCAGACACTATAAGTTTCTGACATAGGCGCGGTACATTTGTTGAAATCAGTTATCCCATACGAAACCCAATCTGGTACGGAACCCTCCGTTTACGAGTCTGACTCGCACTTGCCCCATTTTTATTATTATTACATAAACGCATGTTGAAGAAGAAGTTTAGTACTATGTCTAGGTGCCTTTATGATCCGTTTGTTATACTGCTCTACGTAATGATTTCCGAAATACAGTTTAATGCTAATAGGACACTGCACATGCGCTTATTTCATCTCGCTCCCAAGTCAAAGAGTTTCAATCACACTTTATTTCATATTGTATCGCATTGATTCTTCTCTCTCTCTCTCCCCGCACATTATCACAGGCAAACGATCCTGCAATACACATACTCACACAATCACCTTAACTTATTTTGTTGTGACTATTTCATTCTTCTCTCTTCCTCCCCTTGCAATTTTTCGATTTATAAATCGTTATTATTAAACTTTAATAATTTTGTATTAGCCCAATATGAGTTTTGTTATATTGCCTTTTATTTGCTGTAGTTACAAAATTTAAGAAGGAATAGAAAAAAAATATAATTTATTATTCTCACTGTTGTTTCGAGCTATCGGCCAAGCCGGCTCTGTACACACTAGGCTACCGAGGTATTTATGTTCGTAGCAGGAAAGTGCATATTTAAAGTGTTCAGTCTCATTTTATTTAATTCGATTTTCCGATTTATTAATTTTTATTTATTTATTATTAAACTTTAATATGTTTTTATTAACCTAAAATAAGTTTTGTTGTATTGCCACTTATTTGTTGTAGTTACAAAGCTTTTATCTAAATATAAATATACCCAAACCACGAGTTGCTTAATTTCTGATCGACAAGAGAATCGTTAACCAAAATCGCCTATGACGATTTCAAATTTCACCATACCGAAACTAAAAATGTTTCATACACATAAAAAAAAAATATTCCCGTGGCAGGACTCAAACATCACGCCCACGGTTTTCTAGTCCCACTCTCTAACCACTATGCCACGCAAACATTTTAATCATGTTTGCTTAAATAGCGCCAATATAATAAAAAATAATATTTTTCAATATAAAATAAAATAAAAAAATATTTCCAATGCAGTTTTCGAACCCTATACCATCGATTTTCCAGGCCGACACTCTTGCCAATAGAAAAAATCTGACGATTCTATTTTCAGCATTGAAACCAAACCAAAATTAATGCGAGGTTGGCCCCAAACGAGGCATGATTGAAAAAATAAAAAAATTTTTTCAATGACATACCCGTACCTTTAAAAGAACCCAAATTAATGCAAAGATTACCTCAAACGAGGCATAATCTCATATAATTTAAGGAAGAAAAAAATTAATAACATTTCTTTATTGATATAAAAACAATTTTAAATAAAACGTAGTGGTGTTGGGGAATGTTTTTGAGATTCAATAGGCAATAGGCAATAGGAATAGGATGGTTGTTTTGGTTCTATATTAGGGCGTTAGTGAAAAAAAATCGGATCGTAATGTTCCTTGGTGAGAATAAATTAACAAGAAATAAAAGATTAACTCTTGTCCTATAAAGTTATTAAATAAGCAATTCACAAACAGAAGTAATAGATACAGTACAAACCACCAATTTGAATGCAGTTTCTTATTAGAAAAACTTTATTTGTTTTTTGTCCTATCAAACTGAAACTTCCACACTATCAGTTTCCAAGACAGGCATAGGACATTTGTTGGAACTAGCCGAATCGAACCACTAAAATACCTCCCATACAAATCCCCCACACCACACCAAGAGGTCATTGCTACAAAACTACAACTACGCAATGACGATGGTGACGGCAGTGACTTGAATAAAAAAATCCATCAACTCGAGAACGGCTGGACCAATTTTGATAATTTTTTTTTTACTATACTCATGGAGCTAACAGTTAGGTTCTTTACTACATTTGAATTCGGTATGTGCCGGTGTTGTCCAGATATAGATAGCTTTATGTCATTTGTTTAACATTTTTTCATTTGGCTCAAAATATACTGAACCGATTTTAATAATTTATTTTTTTTAAAGAACAAATGCTTCTTAAAGTTGCTTAGGTTATATTATATTGTTAAAATATATTGTTAATTCACGTCAATTATTAATTACACATTATACAACAAAGATATTTAGAAGAAACACCCAATTATCGCATAGGGAGTGTAGCAACGCACGCAGGGTAATGCTACTAGTTTATATAAAGATTATGAAAATTATTATCACTAAAAGTAAATGATAAATTAACGGAGAGTAAAACAAGTAAAAAGGAGTATAACTTCGACTATGCGCACTCTCTAGAAAACTTTTTGCCTACGCTCTGTGATTGAGCATTCAGAAATATTTAATTAATTATTTGACTTATGCATAAGGGACAGTCAGTACACATACTGCATTTCAACACTGAGACCGAAATATTTGTATGGGTGATTTACGATCCAGTAATCCTACGGTCTTGAAATTTACACGATTGTTGAATATGGTGCAGACACTTATACTGTTCTAATTTCAGTTCGACAACACAAAAAACAAAAAGTATTTCTAATAAAAACCTAAATTTCGGTTCGGGTGTGTATGGGAGCTATACGATCCAGTAACTGTAAGATCTTGAAATTTACGCATTTTGTGAATATTGATTACAAACTGATAGTATCTAAAGACAAAAAACAAAAAAGTTTTTCTGATAGGAAACTGAATTTAAATAGGTCGTTTTTATTGGAGGTACAGCCCCTACCCACAGTGGTCCGATTCAGCTGGTTCCGACAAATGTACTGCGTCAAGTAAAAAGAAAGGTTGGTACAAAATTTCAGCTCTCTACTTCAAAAACTAAGGGACTAGTTTGCATACATACAGACAGACAGACAGACATGGCTTAATCAATTTGTATCATCGAGCTGATCGAGAATATATATACCATACTTTATGTGGTCTCTGTTGTTTCTTTCTACCTGTTACAAACTTCATAACAAACTTATACACTATTCACTGCGTGAAGAGTATAATAAAAGTAAAGGCTGGAAAGAAAATTAAAATTTGAAAGTTGGAATTAATCTAAAAGCTATTGTACATAAATCAATCGGTCTCTGACCAGATGGGGGAAAAAAATTTGCAAGCTATGCCCTTACTTACAGCCATTTGTGGTCAGAGACATTAATCGAACTGGTGAAGAAACTGTCAGGATAGGTATACTAATGAGCGACGTGAAGCTCATTTAGACTGCAGTGTGTTCCGAATCCCGAATTCCCGGGGGGCGATGAAATTTAGAGCTGTGGGCGAAATCTCAGGCGATTGCCGTGATAGAATTTAATATCTCTGGTGAATATGAATGTAGCAGTTCGTAGACCAATTAATGACTTCGTGTCACAGCGACTATACACGTGTGCATTGTATGGTGGTTCGCCAAACGCGGTTGTTTTCGCTTCACAACTGACTTGCACACCTTGGCCTTCTTTGGTGCAAGTTAACCCTGAGAAGTCTACTGCTTTTACTGTTAGATGGATGCATCTTCCATAAATTATACCTTTTGAAGTGGCCTCATGGTTGCGCTTATCGTCGAGTATAAACAATCGCCGCATTCATCGCGCGGATAGATTTTTCTTATGTAAATGTTGATATTACGTTTGATGTACCCGCTTAATTGAAATGCCTACACCCTCAGCCACCCCACGCACTTTCTCTCTCCGATCGTCCAATATACATATCATTCCATTATCGACGATTCTTGGCGTGACAACCGCTGCTGGTACGATGAGTTAGCTAACTGAAGTATTTAGAAAAATTTTACAGAAGTTTAATATATGTAAGTATATCGTGAATTTTTTGATAGGTGATATGGTTTTGATTTTTTAGGTCTTGTTGATAAACTATCTTAATTAAATTTGAATAGTTGAAAGATAGAAATAATAAATAATAAAATGTTATTTTCTTCAAAATAGGCAGAACTAGTTTCCGAGTTTCTGAGGAACAACCGCCAAATAAAAGCACAGACGAAAGTGGCTAGATCGCTTTGTCCCTTCAGTTTGATCATTTTCATATAAAGGGTCTTACTCGTTGCTTGTTATTTTTGGTTGGCACAAGAGAAATAAAATTTTATTGAAAAAAGCTAACGAAAAACAAAAAAAAAATTGTTCTGTATTATACGAGTATTGTATACAAATTGCGGCAAGAAAGACATTTGATCAAAATCTTTAAACAGTTCATGTTGCATTTCAGCATGCTCGTGTTGACTTAACGCAACTGCATCATTTACAGCAGCCAACTAACTATTTGTTCAATTAATAAAGAGGCTTTTTTATTATGCTCTTAAATAATTACTATAATAGTGTTCTTGTATAAATTAACACATGAAATTAAATAGTATGCATGCCAAATTATAAATATTTTTTTCATGATTTGGGCGGCATATATCTCTGTGTTGCAGTTTTATAAAACCTTCTCTCTGAATTTGGTGGAATCATTTCAAGGGTGCTCATAAAAGAGCTGGATCGTATAAGGTTATACATATTACGCTTTACAGGCAGAACCAATGGAAGCAGTTTATATATGAAGTTTGCGTTTTTCTTTGTTATACATTAATTTGTAACATAAGCAAATGTCGACTTGTGCGATGAACGAACCATTAAATGTCGATGACTCATTAGATTATTGAAGTGTTTTGGGTGTTCGAGGGCTTTGACTTTAACTTGTCAAAGCGCGTTTCACTTTGATAACTAATAGCATTGGCGCCAAGCGCTCGATCATCGTTTTTGAGGCAATAAAATCAGTCCGCAGAACTTTTAAAAATGAATATGAACTCCCATTTAGAGATGCATTGATGATGAAGAGATGCAGGGAAAAATGTGTAAGAATGGACAAGAACAAAAAAATTAATGCACACGCATGAAACGAGTTTCAGGTTTATGCCTAATATAACATTTTTCGGCAGTTTACCACCGGCAGTACAAGCAAAGATGTATCTCTTAGCAAGCAATCCTAGTTTGTTGTCTGTGCATTCTATTTATTATTTAGAATCGTTATGTTGTAATTCGCTTTTAATGAAATATATTGTCTACCCATGAAAGATACATAGAGTAATATGTAATACATATGTTACCACATGAGTGCAGTAGTAGATTAAATAGACAGATTTCAATTAATCAACTATTTAGAAATGTGCCAATATGTGCAACGTTCACGCATACATTTTCCTTTTGATATGTTTTACATACTTCAGTTACTTAAGTTAAGTATGATGAAAATTTGAGTTAACGCATAAACGACACAACATAGTCACAATAACAATCACTACAATTAAACAAAAACAAGAAAAAACGTTATCTTCGACTCTGCCGAAGATGAAATACTCTTCACGGGACGCAGGTAATATTTCATTGTAGTATTTGTATGATGCCTGATGCCTATTACAAACTTCATGACAAACTTATAATACTATTCACTTCCGTGAAGAGTATATAAATAAGCTTGATCGGTATTTTTGGAATAAAAATAAAAATTTAATAAATATACGCCCCATTTAGAATAAAACATTTTTTTTTTAGCTTCGTTGCAGCCCTGCTAATTTCGCTTGCTCATTTAATCAGCTGATTGATGACAGCCCTAACATTTGCAAATTGGCGGGAACTTTTTGCTAACATTCGATTATGATAAAAATTGTTTTATTTCAGTAAAAATAAAAGTGTAAGTAGAGAAAATAAAGATGTGATGTATGTGGAGCCGTTTTCAAAACTATATCGTGACGTCATGGTATTTGTATTTGTGTTGTCCAGTGTTTTGAAGGAAAGTATAACAAAACTAGTTGTGTTTTATGGAGTATTACTTTCCCAGCGCACACCGGCACAAACACCTAACTGACCTTGGTCAATGTCTTAATAAATGTATGCAGATTCATTATTAATAAGTCTGCTTTGTTGTTTGTGTTCGTTTATTTTTTTAACGGTGATTTTCAGTGACATACCTATGAGTTTAGCCGTGCAGAGTTTCTGGATATATGGAGTAAAAACAATCAAAGTGATGCCGCAGAAATCGATTTAGTTATGGAAAAACAAGGCAATAATGGCATGCAATCAATAAATATTGTAAGAAGCATTGTAAAGAATTGTATTTATCATGTTAAAAAATACCTGCCGAAGTGCAATCGACTGTTAAGCCGCTTTAAGGAAACCCTCGTATACTGGCTCTCACAAAATGTGGTTATATTGCTCGATAAATCCTTTTCTGTCACTCCATCACCCACAAAAAGCGGCCGTCCTAATCTTATCTATAAGGAAGCTGGAGCTCGATTGAAAAGAAAGTTGGCTTCATCAGTATCAGAGAGTCATAGATATGAGAAAGACCTTCTACTTCATGCAGCAGCTGTTTCAGCTAAGGAGACACGAAACTTCAGTTATCTCCAGATGAAGCGCTGGCATATCTCTTGGAAAACTGTATGACAAAAAAACTACATTGCGCTAGATTGCTAGCCAAATGCCGAAGTTGCAACATGTTTCGTAGCTACAAGAAATTACTGGCTACAACTCTGTATATGGAAAAATAACCATGGTATCCCATGTCACCAACACTTCATAAAATACTGGCCCATGGATCCCAAATTATTGGAGCCTCTGTTTTTCCCGTTGGTTCTCTGATTAAAAATCCTTCAGAAGCTCGTAATAAATTTTATAAAAAAGATCGCCGAGCTATGGACTCATAAGATCCTTCAATGTCTAGTCTTTGCGTTGCTGAAAGAAAGCGGTCTAACAAGGTGTAGGAGCTACCCAAAGAAAAAATTAAGCCTACTGAAAAAGCCGAAAATTATATACAATTCAAATTTGTACAGCATCACTGATAGTGACGATGAAAGCGATTATGATTAAAATATCAATTCATATTCATAAATAATTTCTTTATTAACAGAAAATATTTTTTCGAAGTTTATTTAAAAATAATAATAAACTGTTATTTCTCAAACACAGATCCCCTTTCCATCCTTTCCAACCCTACGCCTCAAAATATTAAACTCATTTTACAATTCTTAAAAACATCTAATTTATACAATTTAATCTAAGTCACCCATTTTAATTTTTTTTTTTTATTTCTAATCTTTATATACCAAACACTATTTTATTATATCCTAATCATAAGTATAAATAGTTTAGTTATATTAATTTTGTATATTATAAATATTTAATTAATATTATTGTATTATTCAAATAGCTTTCCGAGCTGAAGGCCTTTGTCGCTATTGCTCGTAGTATATCTAAGTTATAATTTATAATTATAATCTTAGTTTTATAATAAATAAATAAATAAATAAATAATAAACTGTTAATTTATATTTATATTGTTATAAAATTATATGACGACACTTTTAATGCTAATCACTAGAATACTACCGAATTTTCTGTGGGCGGTAGGAGTGAGCGTGGTTAGATCGACCTAAAATTTGTCTCAGCTGTTATTTATGTCATTATAATCAACTATACCGAATTTCAAGTGTCTGGCATTTTTTTTTTTTTTTTTCTCTTTTGAATTTTATGCCACAATATCAGCTTTTGGGACAATTGTGCAATGTTTCATAAAAACGTATTAAATAAAAAAACTTGAACTTAATTTACATACCATACGTTTCAAATCAATTTAAGCATTCAAATCAATGTCCATGAAATGCGTAAATTGATTTCAAAATTGTGGTATCCAAATTAAAGTTCCAGGTTATTTATTCCTGGGTTGTAAAGCTCCAATATATCTATATATTATATATTATATATATGTAAAGAAAGTCGTGTTAGTTACACTATTTATAACTCAAGAATGGCTGAACCGATTTGGCTGAAAATTGGTGGGGAGGTAGCTTAGAACCAGGAGACGGACATAGGATAGGATAGGTTTTTTTTTTCGTCCGTCCGTCTGTCCGTCCTCGGGTCATGTCTTAAAAACCGCAATAGCTAGAGGGTTGAAATTTTCAGAGAATGTATAGTTCTATCCGGGCATCAGCAACAAATACTAAAACTAAAATATTTTCGAAAACTTAAAGGGGTCCCAATACAAGAAACATTTTGGTTTGTATGGCAGCTATACGATCCAGTAATCCCACTATCTTGAAATTTGGATGGTTGGTGGGTATACATCAGAAACTTATATTGTCGAAATTGATCGGACCATACGAAGCCCCATTAATATTCAGGTTCTAATTGGAAAAACTTTTCTGTTTTTTGTTCTATCGAACTGAAATTTAGACACTATAAGTTTTTAACATAGGTGCGGTAAATTTGTTGGAATCAGTCAAATCGGACCACTAGGAAGAGTACCTCCCATACAAACCCCTCCGTGTACGAGTCTCACTTGCACTTGGCCCATTTCTTTTTTTTTTTAATAACTGGGCACGCACAGGGGACGTAGCAACGCACGCCGGGTAAGGCTAGTATACTTATGTTTGCATAGAAGCTATACTATCTGAATACTGCATACAAATACAATAATTTCTATGGGAAATTCCAATATTTAACCAATGTAAAGCTCCCATACAAATATTTGTACTTGTTTGGAATTGGAATTACCCCTTTCCTCTGAAGGTTATTGTTTTGTTTAATTATTGTGACTATGTTGCGTCGTATATGCGTTATTCAAAATTTTCATCGTACCTACCTTAACTAACTGAAGTATGTAAATCATATCAAAAGGAAATTGTGTCCATGTACGTTGCACATAGTCGCACAATTTTAAATGGTTGATTAATTGAAATCTGTCTTTTAAGCTACTACTGCACTCTTGTGGTATATTTGTATCCTAGGGCCTTGAAATCTACACGGTTGTTGAACATACTGTTCCCCCCTAGCGGTTTGTGCTAAATTTCAGCTCTCTACCTCAAAAACTAAGTTTGCGTACATACAGACGGGCAGACGAACATGGCTTAATCAATTCATCTCGTTGATCAAGAATATATACTCTATGGAGTCGCTGATGTCTCCTTTTGCCTGTTACATACTTCATGACAAACTTTTGATACTATTTACTGCGTGAAGAGTATAAAAAATAAAATCATATACCTTAAGCCAATAAAGTACCCTGAATTTATTATTTAAATTGCCCGCGTTAAGTATTTTTTATGTAGAACTACTGAGGTGGACTGATTAAACCAGCCAGCTGCTGTAAACAAACTGGTTGACACATTGCGCTCTTTTTTGGCATAGTAATTAAAGACAGTCCTATTAACAAACAGGAAACAAAACCTAAAAAATACTTTACGCTGGCAATTTAAATTATCTTAAGGTACATACACATTTTGCTGTTGACTTAGGATCTAATCATAAAAATAATCAAATAATAAATATATTCTTGAAAAGGTTTCTTACTGAACTTTTTCTATTGCTACGATGAATTTTTATTAAAGTTTCATCTTTATATATTATATACAATACATATATGTAGGTCTAAAGAAAATTGATTTTCATATTAGGCATCAGACTAAGGGTCGCTGTCATTGTGTGGAAAAATAATATTGGAAAGTGAAATGACATATTTTGGCAACCTATTCTTATTATTATTATTTTTATTTGATCTTTTATTAAGACAGAATCTGAATAAAAGAGGATCCGAAGAATCTATTGTCAAGTTTATCATATTTGTTGTATTACAAGTATAAATTTATTATAATTGTTTATCCAAAAGCTGACGTAAAAAAGTAATTTGGCCCAAATATTTTCCCGATATTTATTGTGCTTCTCTTCCCATCATTAATATCTCTTCTGACTATAGCGTACTTGAGTTGTTGTTACCACTAAAAACGCTTAAATTCTGAAATAATCAGTAGCAGTATTGGTGCTATATACAATACGTATATAAATTACCATAAATGATAACAACATACATATTACCAAATAAATAATTTCTTTTCCACGAACAGCACTATAATGCTTGTATAATGTGGAATTTTAAGTATTTATTTTATTTGATAATAATATGTTTTCGTCATGAGTCTTATAACAGCAGCACGATGTGCTTTCATGAATTTCAATGTTGAGACAGATTCAAAGAAACAAATTCCTTCCGCAAAGCAGTTTGTTTTGCTGTGTACCTTTTTCCCTTTCTTTACTTTGTCCCAATTTGTCTCCTTGCGGTTACATTTGTATTACTGTTAAGGCTAAGCAGTATTTATAAAAGAGTTATTTCCTTTATTTTATTATTCTCTTGAATTTATGTAGCTTTAAGTTAATTTAGTTATCTTAGATTACTTTATGCTCTTTCGGTGTAAGATTTTTACATGATAAATTAAGTACCAAAAGATAATGAAATAAAATTACAAGCATATGAATACTCAAGCAAAAAGGAAGGACTGTTTATTTAGCAGATAAACCAATAACTGAGAATTAGACACACTGAACGGAATGGAAAGACACGAACAACGAAAAAGGAATGAACTGTACTGAGTACCGACAATCATCGGAGTCACCCCAGGAAGAACACAACATTTTGGTGTCCGAGCAGGGACTTCTTTGTCCAATCTTCTAAGTTTGACCTGAAGGACGTGGAACGGATTCATCAAGGAAGCTATTCAACGTGGTCTTTTAAATAGTTTTGACCGAGTTGCCGTCTTCAGGTGAGAATCGCTTTTACACAGTGCTGTGATTTCATTCTTTGATCATAGTGAAAGTGTTAATTAATGAGGAAGTGATATTATTATAATTTCGGGATAAGTGCCCGTTAGATATACCTATGCGTACTTGTTTTTCTTGTTGTATACACAAATCAGTATAAATATAAACAGTAAATTTACCTATGTACATTTGTATTACGGTTCCTTATTTGGTACACATATGCATATGTGAATACGAAGCTGTAAATGATACACTTGTACGTTTGTATAAGGGCATAGTTTTCTTTTGAAAATGCAATATAAATATATATATATAAATGAGTTACTTGCTTATGACCACTTGTATGTACTTAGGCACAGATCGTTACATTGTTATACGTATGTATAAATGAAATATAAATTAATAAATGATGTTCTGCTTTATGCACATTTGTATATAGGTACAGTTTGCTTGCGCTGATTATAACGGTGATAAGTGGAGTCAATTAGAACTTAAAGAGTTAACATAGTATTGTTGCTGTGATTGCACTGATTGCTTTGCCTTAATTTTCGTTTTGCAATTTGGTAAATTGTGATTGACGTTAATGTTTAATGCAATACACTGTTGTTGCGATCTCGTTTATTTTTTAACCTGTATTTTGATTTTCATGAAATTGATTTATGTATCAATATAGATTGCAAGTGAGATAATTAACGTTGTTATCTTTTTGTGATTAGTAAGTTCATATGGCATCGAGAAAACCAAGTAGAGAGACCGATTTACATCCAGCACGAGAGGGTGTAATAAATTCGCTTAACATTCGTTGTAAAGTATATGTGATTAGAAATAGTAGCTCGAAGACGGCTGAAGAGCTAGAAGTGTAGTTAAGTTTAGCTGAAGCTAATTTTGCACAATAATGCAGTCAGAAATTGAGCAGAAAGGTAACAACAAGAACGATTGTAGTGTGCGCCAAGTATATGAAGATTAATATTGCGAAGGCAAAGATATTAGCTTTTAGCGGAATCAGTTGGGTAGGCTGGACTTTTTAATGCAAAGTACAATGTTAAATCAATTTAGCGAGTTGGATTTGTTATCATACACCTACCTATGTTTGTGATTAGGTCCCAATTACTTGAGTGCCATGGAATCATTAGAACTAACTCCAGAAAATTTGGAAAAGGCGTTGACTATTTTAGCTGAGAAGGATCTTTAAGGAGTGTGTATGAAGTGATGCTAGTCGACTTAGTATACTTGTAACCTTTGAATTAGCTGCTTTGCAATTGGATTCTACGGAAAAGATTCTGAATGTTTTTGTGGTGCACCTGGTTCGTGGGAAGTTGGATGATGACACATTGGAAAGATGATTATAACTCTGATGATTTGCCTAGTTGGAAAGTGCTGTCCAAGTTCATGACCAATCGATATACCAATCTGGACAGTCGTCAAGTTTTTAATGGTACGGATAAGAGTTTATGGCCGAACGTCATTGAACGCGACAGTGTAAGAAACTAAATAAAGTTGTTATAGCTGTGGTGGGTCTGAATTTCGGAAGTTAGATGCACGACAAAGATATGGAGAGGTGAAACAACTGAGGCTGTGTATTAACTGTTTCAGCAACACATACAAGGGAGTGTGGGGCTATAAGATGCCAGAGTTGTAAAGGGTTTTATCATAGTCTTTTATATAGAGAAGTAAGGATGATGAAGCAGCGGATCATCAGTAGCTATCTGAAGCAAGCTCGTTGTACACTTCATTGTATTGGTCGGTTAAGTGCTTCAATCGTAGCTGAGTGCGTTGTTGGTAATGCAAGGTTAGAAGTTTGAGGGCAAAAATGACTGAAGTAACATTAGGGAGAGACTAAGGCAGGTGTCCAAAGGTGTGTAATGTGTGAAATCACGATTGCCATTTTTTTCGGCTACGAAGTTCTTTGTACTAGACCACATTTCGCAATATGCACCAAACTCGACATTTTTTTACGCTTGCAGACGACCAGAATAAAGTGGACTCCATTATTACAGAAGTCATTGATGTCTTGCTTGCTTTCGAGCTGATCGTAGATGAGCAAAAGGAAGATAGGCTGCATCAGTTGAATACTTTTGTAGAATGGATGATGTTTCGTCATCGAAGAAATTGTATACGGTGGAAGAAAGATTTTTGAGAAGAGCATTTTTTAGCAAATGTAAGGCGGACACTTTCGGGTCGTATCATTGTTCGGTTACCATTTAAGTCAGTTAATTCTGGCTTAGGCGAATCTTACAGTATTGCTTTGAATCGTTTTTTGAAGAAGGTATAAGAGAGACACAGTTTTAAAGAGGCATACATCAATTATTAAAGAATACAGTCCTCATTTGGAAGAAGTAAAGCCTGCACGGCAGGTTAAGTATTTTATTCCTCCATCATCCATTGATAAGGCCAGATAGTGCAACAAGAAAATTGCGAGTGATCTTCGACCAGTTTGTTTACAGCAGTCCTCCTCAGTAGTTCTCGGCGATGGAGTCTATGGAGTCTTGCCGGGTTCCCCGAAACGGCAATTTGAGTTTGGGGAACAGGAAAAAGCCGCACGGAGCTAACTCATGTGAATAGGGCAGCTGGTATATATCGCGTTTTAGGCATTATAATCATTGATAATCGTGGCCCAATGAGATGGCGCGTTATCATCATGCAAAATCCACGAATTATCGGCCCACAATTCCGGCCGTTTACAACAGATTTTGTCACGCAAACGCCTCAAAACGGTTAAATAGAAGAAACGAACTCATGGTGAATCACTCCACGGATGTCGAAGAAAACAATCACCATCACCTTGATTTTTGAACGACTTTTTCGAGGTTTTTCGGTTTCGGCTCATTTTTTCCCAACCATTCCGATGCTTGTTGGCTCGTTAGCATGTCGTACTCGTAGACCCATGTCTCGTCACCATGAACGTGAGATCAGAGTTAGCCCGATCCAGCATGTCTTCAGCAACCTTCTGCCTATACTATTTTTGGAGAATATTCAAATGGTTGACCAAAATTAAACGAGCTGTTTCACTATTGATATTAAGTTCACATGCTATCTCTCTAATACAAACATGACGATTTTCGAGCACGATTTCTTTAAGCCGATGGCCGTCCGGAACGAGGCAAGTCATCGACGATCTCCCGACCATCTTTAAAAGTTTTGTACCACTCATAAGCCGGAATTTTCGATAAAACAGACTCACCACAAGCCTTCCCCAGCATTCGAATTGATTCGGCACACGAAATTTCGTTCAAAATACAAAATTGGAGACAAAACCTTTCTTCAATATTTTTTCCCATTGTGAAATTCGCCGAGAACTACTGAGGTGGACTGATTAAACCAGCTGCTGTAAATAAACTGGTTGACAAATCGCGCTCTTTTTTGGCATAGTAATTAAGAACAGTCAACATACAGAAAAAAAACCGTAAAAAATTCTTAACGGGGGCAATTTAAATGACAATTTCCAAGTACTTTATTGTCAGAAGGTAAGAAATCAACCCGTCTATGTCCCGTTGGAGGTATTTTTTCAAGCGATGCTACTCACAGCCACTTGTGATCAGAGATATAGAATCGAGCTGGACATAAGGGATGTGTGAGCCAATGGGCGATGTCCACTTCATCTATTAAGAGTTTGTTCCAATTCCCGAAGGCAACGAAGGACGATCATATTAAGCTCAGAGGGCGAGATCTCGGGCGCGAAGACCTATAGCTAAGGGAACGAAATTTGTAGGTGTACGACTAGGGACACACAAAAAAAAAACACTGACGAATCAACACTACGGGTAAAAGGTTTGTGAAGATAACTTATACTAAGGCAATTTTGCAATGATGGGAGATCAATACACAGAAGCCTGTTAATGTTCTTTAGGTTAGCAAACGCATAAACCATGGTTGTAAGATACTTTAGAATAAACGTTAAAGGGTTAGCAAGACAGGTTAAAGAAAGGGATATTTCCAATATTGGATGGTAAGTATCCTCAGGAGGATTTATATTACTTATAAACACTTAAATAATCGCGCCCACTACATATTCATATACCATTTACAAACGTTTCACACCAGTGTGCCAGAGCTTGATTAACCTTTTACCAGTCGTTTCACCAAGCTGTCATCGCCTGCGGTACCTATCGTTTCACCAGTGAATAGGGGCAAAATGAAACCGTTACATTTCACCAGTGAATAAGGGGGAAATGAAACCGTTGATTTCACTAGTGAGTAAGGGCGAAATGATACCAATTATTTCACAAGTTCTACCAACTAGTGAATTCAGTAGTTTTGAGAACTTTCCAGTTCACATTATTAGAACACAATTGGGGTCTTCACGAAAACGTACAAATCGCACTGATAAAGTTTTACGATCACTTTCGCGAACGACTCGTTTTTTCTTTCTACACATGCCATTCACATTTTTGGTAAAGCTGACCTTTATGAGATTTGTGCGCATCAATCGTCACACAACTTTATGCGAACGCTTACATTTTTTTGATATGAAGCTACTGTCACTTTGTTTATGCACTTTATAAGTTTATACGTTTGTGCGATTTATACGTTTTTGTGAAGACCCTAACTATATAAAACATTGTATAAGGAAAAGGAACTATATTAACAAACTTAAAAGTATATATAAAGAAAAGTAAAGAAGTATTTAGATAATTAATGCCAGACATCAAATATTTGTACTTCTTCATTTTTGCATTTAAGTAACTGCCTTTTGTGCAATCGCTTCTTATGCAGCTGAATTGTTCTGCGAAGCAGGCGATTAAAGCTTGTGCCCAGATGAAATTGAGTCTGAAATAGAAAGTCAGTTTATAGTGTATTAAAATATTTTTGGTGTATATATGTAAAGATGATATTTAATTTAAATGTATAAAGAATGCAATAATTAAAGTAAAGTAAGTAAGTAATGATATCAACTGTGCAACGTCAACTTGACCACTTCGGCGTTCTTGGATCACTCAACTGCACCTTCACGACTATCGACTCAGGGCTGGATACACCAACCAGGAATACCACATCTTACACTCGGTCATCATGATATTCATCTGCCTCAGATGAATCAAAGTCATCATCCAAACCAACACTCTTCCATTGCTTCATGCAGTCACAACTGGTAGACGTCTTATTGGGCCCTTCAAAATCTGCTGAATTTTCAATGTCGTATTGCCCATGAATTCACTCGCCATTTTTTTCCCCGTCAGCTTTATTGCAACCAGGTCGTTCAAGTCGTACTCAATCTCACTCTTGCGCTTCTTGACAAAATTGCTCTTGTACGAGCTCTGAGCTTTTAAAATTTGGATCTTAGCATCAAACCTCAACTCACGTCTTTCGTTATCGATTGTCACCTTTCATTTTGACACCAAACATTACTTCGAATGGGGTAAATTTTGTTCAACTGTGCACCTTACAATTAATCGCCTTCTGTACAGCACCCACATGTCTAAACCGTTTAGACGGAACATCCGCCGACATCTTCGAAATAATTGACATTATCAGCCTTTTAGTACGCTCTACCTGACCATTGCCTCTCGGCACACCTGTTGTCACCAACACCTGCTCAATAGAATTACTCCTACAGAAGTCAGCAAAGTTTGTAGATGTGAAAGCTGGTCCCTTATCACTGATAATGCGGCAAGGAATACAAAACATGTAACACCAATTTTCCAGTCGTCGTATCACCTCTTCACTATCTGTAGATTTTGTCAAAAACAACCATACAAGTTTTGTGAACGCGTTGACAGCTGGCAATAAGTACTTATACTGCTTTGAAGTTCTGTCCATCGGACCCAGGTGATCAACATGCACCGTGTCCAAAGGATGTTCACCTTTTCCTACGCAGTGTAAAAAACCTTCTTTCTTTCCCAGTTCTTGTTAAAGATGATGCACTTCACGCAGTCACTGACAACTTTGTTCACCTTGTCTTCTAAATGTGGTATAAAATACGTTTGCCGCACGGCTTGCAACGTCTTCTGTGTAGCAAAGTGCCCAACACCATGTGCATTCTTAATGATTTCAGTTTCCATCCATTTGGCACCACCAATTAATCATTTCCATTAACGAATCTGTACAACAACTCACCCTTGACTACAAATTTTCATACGGCCTACTCTGTAGTATTTCGACAATAGCTTTATATGATCATCCTGTTGTTGCGCCTGTTTGAATCTTGCCGAAATTTCACCTCTCCCAATCACCATAACATCGCACGGGTATCGACTTAAAGCATCAACAAGTTTTAGTTTGTTACCAGCACGATGCTCAATTTTGTAATTGTAGTCTTGTAAACACAAAATCCATTGCGTAACAGCTCGTGGCATATCAGCTTTCGTTGTTGTCTGCTTGAACGCTGCACAATCAGTTACTAGTTTAAATTCGATGCCCAAAAAATAATATCGAAAATTCTCCAACGCGAGATATGCAGCTTTTACTTCAAGAATATAACTGTGCCGGATTGACTCTTGCGGCGACGTCTTCTTACTCCAGAAAAATATCGGATGCCACTGATTTTTAAACTTCTGCATTAACACAACTCCAAATCCTTCTTTCGACGCATCTGTATGCACTTCGGTTTCAGCATCCCTATCATAGATATGCAATACATGTGCACTTATAACAGCCCTCTTCAGTTGATCCATGGCACATCGTTCCGCTTCTCCCATTTTAAAGACAGCATTCAGTAGTAAGTAAGTAGCTCAGTCAGAGGATATGCCATATGAGAATAATTTCTAATAAATTTTCGGAGGTACCCTACTATCCCAAGAAACGAATGTACTGCTTTCAAGTTTTTCGGGTATGGATAATTCACAACTGAACGAATCTTCTCATCACTTGGCGCAACCTTACCATCCTCAATCACTTGTCCCAAAAAATAAATTTTCGTTTCAAAAAATACACACTTTTTCCATTTGATCCTCAAAGCATAAGCTGCAGCCACATCAAAAACTTTTCTCAAGTTTTCCATCCCTTCTTTCGGCGCAACACTGTATATAATTATAACGTCCATATATAATTTCAGGACATCATCGTTAATTAAACATTGGAAAACATGCTTAATGTACCGCATAAAGATATTCAGCGAGTTAC
Source organism: Amiota minor (assembly GCA_037043295.1). Classification (NCBI taxonomy): domain Eukaryota; kingdom Metazoa; phylum Arthropoda; class Insecta; order Diptera; family Drosophilidae; genus Amiota; species Amiota minor. Next base: position 15,503 of record JBAMAW010001475.1, on the reverse strand, counting down.
AAACTCAAACAAACCTTCTTTGGTAACAAAGGCCGAGTACTTCTTGCTTGACTCTTTTATTGCCACATGAAAGAATCCATTTTCGAGGTGCATAACAGAAAAATACTTCGCTTTCACCATTGCATTGGAAAGCGATCCTTAAGCACCATTGAGTTCAGCTGACGGAAATCTACGCATACCCTAAACGATCCATTTTTCTTTTTTACCACCACCACCCTACTTGCATACTCTGACGTTGATCGAAGTATAATTCCTTGATCCAACCATTTTTTTTTGTCTGCTCTTTTACTGCATTCTGATACGGCGTCAACCGACTGGGTGTGTGATGAAAAGGAACATTCTTGTCAGTGACAACTTCCAACTCAATTGGGCATTTGACTTTCTCTGCTGGTACAAACTATGTGATCATTTTATTTACAGCATCTTCGTATCAAGGAGGAACTTTAACTTCATTGGTGCTTTGCATATATTATAAATATGCGGTTGTAGCTATTTTTCCTGCAAGTTCAGAGCTGCCAACTTAAAGCCATCGGTATCTGAAATGAATTTAAATTTGTTAGTAAATCAACCTAATATCGCTTCATATATCATCGTCATCTGGAACCAGCAAAAAATGTGCCCATACTTGCTCTAACATTTCCAGTAAAGCGGCCTATCACTTTTGTTTCCACATTTCCTACGCCATACAAATTGGTTTCAGCTTTAAAAAGTGTATGTGTCCCAATCGGCTTTTATACATCCCCTCTTGCATCAAAGTTACATCGGAGCCCGTATCAATCAAACATTTAATTCGTACACCGACTATTGTCAATAACGAAATGTACACTTCTCGCGGAATCATGTTTATTTGTGCTAACACGGCAATTTCGCGAAATATGTCCATTTTTGTTGCACTTAAAATATTTCATTTCGTCTTTGCTCTCACTTCGTTTATGATCAGCTGATCCACAATTAAAACAATGCATTTGTTTTTTGAAATTTGTTTTCTTTTCACTTCTTTCAGTTTTATGCTCAACTTATCTTGTCACTTGATTTTTTGACGCACTACTGTTCATTTGCTCTCAATCTCCGAGTATGACTTTGCACTGTATAAGCATAACGAAATTCAGCTTTCATGTCAAGTCCATCCAGTACCGCATTACCGAATTGTCTTCAATGTTCCCGAGAGCAGCTATTTTTTTTCATTGCAGATTATACTCATGAAAGCTTTCATCATCTTTTCTTTCTTTTCACTTAATTGTTTGTGTATCTCCGCACTATTGTATGCTTTATGAAACTCAGCGTCTAACACTGAGCGTAATGTCCAAATATTACTCACGAGGTTTGCTTCCAAAAACAATTGAGCCGTTTTCGTCATTTTGCTTCTTGCCTGCACAAGTATTTGTTTTTCATTTAGCCCGTATGCGTCTGCGTTTAAAATAAAGTTTTCGAACCACTTTATAATCGGTATTGATTCACCATCACACTCCGGTATAATTTTTCCAAAATCTGACACTAACACACTAGCTCCATTTTCATTTGCTTCCTCTTTTCCAATCTTTAGAGTCAGCAACTTTATTAGTTCACGTAAGTCATTATTAGAACCACTAGCAACCTCACTGGATGGTTCTACTTTACCAACTTATCGTTTTTTGCACACCACTTGCAGAAACATCACAATTATTTTTTTGAGTGTACGTTTTTCCTCCACTGTTTTCTACTTCTGCGATTATCTGAGCTCTCGATCGCGTTGCGTATGTCTTTCTCACTTCTTCCGATACTACTTCTTTCGCACTCATTGAAACTTTCACTTCTTCTCATTTTTTTTATAACCAACGGTGCATCGACACTACCGCATATTCATTCCCGACCGCCGATATGCTTGATAAGCGAGAAAAAAAAAAACAAAAAACTCCACTACTCCTCAAGTCCACGCACATTTAAAAACAAACAAAAAAAAAAAGTTATTGGCATCAATCCCGGTTGAACCCCCAAATATAAAGATGATATTTTATTTAAATGTGTAAAGAATAAAAATAATTAAAGTAAAGTAAGTAAGTAATGATATCAACTGCGCAACGTCAACGGCATTCTTGGATCACTCAACTGCACCTTCACGACCATCGACTCAGTGATGGATACACCAACCAGGAATACCACATAACACACTACTGGGCTAGATACACCAACCAGGCACACCACATCTTACATATATGCAATATTTACCTAGAAGGGTACTGTAAAATTTTTCAAACCTCTCTTAAATTTTTTACCGTGAACAGCTTTAATAAGGAGGCAACGATTTCATCATTGCATTGGTTTAAATTTTTAGCGGCTGCACCCGTGGTAAAGTTGCTGTATGATAGAACAGCTTTAATACGATTGGTTCGAGTGCTTTATTTTTAATGTTCAGAATAATGACAAAATTTAAGTGGTGAAATTGTACGAGAATTACGAATCGACTCTTTCTCAACCAATGCCGTTGTGAATTCCTCATAAGTCAGTCTAGCATTGGCCAGGCTAAGATAACCCTTTGCAGATTTTACGGCGCTTCCCAAAGACCGCCGTAATTACGTGCCCTGGGAGCTATAAATCGAAAAGTAATAAATTCATCACTACAGTAATCAATGATTAAAGTTTGGTTTCGTGGGTTGAACAAGAACCCCTTCGAGATCTGCAACTTTGTCACAAGCACCAACGAAGTTCATAGCATTGTCGCGAACTATCATCTGAGGTAGGTCTCTCCTTCCAACTTAGCGTTTCAGCGCAGCCAGAAAGGTGCCAGTGGTCAAGTCTGAAACCACTTCTATATGCACTGTCTTTATGCAAAGACATTCGACGATGAATGTTTTTTAAGGTCCCTTGCCTCTGATCTTTAAGTATGTGTTAACGTATCTGCGAAAGTCCTCACCGCACCGAGCAAAAGGAAAAAAAAAATGAAATACATGACAATTTTTCATAACATGTCTCGAGCGTTGGTCCTTCGGGGAAGATTTTGATGTGACAATGATGACTATATCTTGTAACAAAGTCACATTTGCTTGGTAATAAAACCGCCGTTGACTCTTAGAAATGTTGGCTTGTTCCAGTCGTTCACCAATCTTTATATATATGAATAGGACGAACAATAAGGTTTCAACATTTAACAACTAATACACGTGTGTCCTTCCTATAATGAAGAGGAAAGGGTTCACTTAGCACTACGAGCCTCTAAGTAAAGAAAAGGGCTGCACGATCGTTGCGATTCAGACGCGATGAGTTCCTTGTATTGACAAAGACTCTGACTAGAGGATTAACATGTCGAACTAGTTTGTCCATGTAAGCCTTACGCTTTTGAAATTTTTCTGTCATACTACAAACACTCGATTTGATACGTATGAATGCAAGACTCTATGGAAATTTTGGGGTATCAAACATTTAATAAAGGACCCTCATGCCATACTCGATCAATCATCAAGGAATACTGTTGAGCAATAATCTCGCAGTTCAAAGGCAGTTCTTATTTCCGAAGTAACTCTGCTGACTTGCTCAATCGTTCCATGTTTTGCTCGAAAACCAAATTGATGATCTGGGATTGTACTATTTGTTTGTAAATGATGATTGAGTTTGGTCTTAAGAACCTTCTCAAATAGCTTAGAAAGACATGGAAGCAGACTTATAGGTCTAAATGAAGAAGGACATGTCCTATCCTTCCCGAACTTTGAAACTATTAAGAAAACCGACTTCTTCCATTGCTTTGGAAAGTATCCAATTTGAAGGGTAGCATTGAAAAGACACGAGAGAAATACTATTGCTGGGTTTGGAAGTTCAGTTATCATTTTTGGCACGATTTTATCATAACCAGCAGATTTATTGGGATTCAGTTAAGTCCTTATAATAGATACAATTTCACTAGAGCTTGTTTTTAATGGAGACATATTTACTGGATTTGTGATTATCTAGTGAGGTAGCAAAGTTCCAGAATCAAGTTCCACAGGAATTTTTTTGAGAATTTTGTGCTTTCTAAAGTGAAAATCTAGTGTCTGTGGGTGATAAGTTATACATATAGCGCTTTTGTGCCTCGAGCTGGTCGCTTAAAATTGCTTTGGCTAGTTTTTTTGTTGCATTTTTTAACCTTTGCTTAGCAGAAGGGGATCTGTGCTGTTGCCATTCTCTTCTCAATCGTCGTTTGGAAGCAACCGGTTCTTCAATTTCCCTATTTCAGAAAGATTTTCTGCTGAATTTGTGAGCAACAATCGCAGGCGTTGATACCTCAGCTGCAGCTAACAGATTTGTCGATATCACTTTCACAGTTGATCGCAAGTGCAATTTCTATGTGAGAACTAATATATTTTTTATATTGCAACCAATTAGTTTTATTAGATATAAGTCTATAAGGGCGATCCTCAAATATTGGAACGGGGGAGTGATCGGAAGAAAGTTCATTATTACTAACTGCTGATATGGGGTTTCTAGGGGGTTTTAAACACATCTAAAGATATTGAAAATCGTGGAGGACAATATACACATATAACAATAGATTACAATGACGCATTTGCATCCTAACCGAAGTTGCTTGTAGATAATTAGATCATTATGGCTGTAGAGTCTGGTGTTTAATGCGCTTTCTTATAATAATGCATGTACCACCATGAGCATTTCCATCCAGATAATTAGTTGTATTAACTAAGTAGCCTGGTATAAAGAAGTTATTTTTGCTAATCACATACTAACATCACATTAACATTGTTGTCCTCTAGATACTTCATCCACTCTAGTTTGTGACACGCCATTTGCATTCCAGTGAGTTATTTTATATGAGCCATTATGAGGAAAAAATTTTCTATTGGATTTTCATCATCTCGTGAAAAGAATTTTGCATCATTAATATTGATTGTTTCAGGGTCTGTAATAAGTTCATAAACATAGCTTCACTAGAACTTTTTGGTTGCAACACTGGCTCATTGCATGCATTTTGAGTTTGGGTAGTTTGTGAGATTTGTTTATTATGTTGAGACATTAGAGCCTTAGGCTTCACAATCATTTTCGCAGTTTGCTATTGAGCGCCTAAGAGCAGGGCACCTGCATATGACACATTTGAAGTTAAAGGAATATTAGGCGGTGGGCACATAACCGTCGCTGATTTTATACGGATAGCCTCACGGCTAAAACGAGCGGAATTTTTTTGTGAGTGCAATCGGTTCTTTAACTCCTTATATACAGGAGAATCTCTTTAATTGGCTGTATGGTTGCCCCCACAGTTACTGCATTTTTTAAAATCGGGATTAACGCGACTTACTTTACAGGTTGCGGTTTCATGCAAGTCTCCACAAGCTACGCATACTGAACAAAGGTTCCAATAAGACTTTGTGGGACCAAATTTCTAGCAATCTGTGCATTGCAAAGGATTTACTCTTTTGTGAGGCTCCTCCACAGTTACCCTACGATGACGTAAATATTTAATGTTGTAAATGGGATGCACTTCATTTTTCTTTAAGTGCTGCAACTTTGGGGCCAACTCAGTTTTGTACAATGGCTGTGGAATTTTAGTTTTATTAAACATATTAATCACTACTTTGACTTCAAACCCCTTTTTCTTCCAGTGCACTCTTAATATCGCTACAATCAACAGAGTGTTCAATGCCCTTAATTACAACAACCAGTCCTTTACTACTTTTAAGTTGATAGGTATAATAGTTTTTTTTAGTCTCCCTAAGGTACTTAATTACAGAACTGTAGTTTGCTTCCGTATAAATTTGGACCTTAGTTTCTTTAATATTACTCTTGGTAATAGGGACAATATGAAAGTTATTATTGCCAACTATTCTTTGGATAGCATCTACCAGCCTATTCGAGCTTTCTTCACGAACATATATTGGGGTAGGTTTCGCGGTTTTAGGTTTTGATGCGTTTTTGTCATCGTTTTTAGCAGGTTCATTCTCTTCAGTAAGTAAGGAGAGCAAGATCGTGCTATTTTTACGGGTGGCTGTGCGGCTTATAAGGAACTTTTGTTTTTGTTCCTGGTATCTTTAGCGACAAACGAGAAGTAAGCCTTTCTCGCTGTCAGTAGTGGGGCTGTTATGCTTTGATAAAAAGAAAATAAAATAAAAATTTGTTAGCTGCGAGATAAACGTCCGATCAGTAAGACTGCTCAAAGACGAATCAACCAAACTTTAGGTGCAAAACTTCACCAGTTAATTCAAGAAACGAGTTTCAAACTTAAGAATCAAATTTCTCTGGAGTATGAGTCGTTAAAATTAGTATTAAGTTTAGTATTTTATATTAGATTTAATTATGATAAATAAATAAATATATAATTCTCTAGAGTAGAAGAATTTCTTCAGAAAAGTATTGTTGAATGTTCCAGATGATAGATCGGAACGAATGCTGTAATTCATAAGGAGAAAGTGGATCACTGATATGGTTGGAGCTATGTCTTCCATACAGTTTACAAAATAATCGAAACATCCATGCTTTTACACGAAGACATGTTATGTGAGAACTGAATTTATCCATTTTGTCCAGTCATCAAAGATGTGTGTGGCCTAGCGTTGTCGTGGTGGAAGACTATGCCTTTCCTGTTTACCAATTGTGGCCGTTTTTCCTTCAACGCTGCATTTAGTCTTAGTTAGTTGTTGACAATAGAGTTCCAAATTTATCGTTTGCCCAGGTGGGAGCAACTCATAATGCACAGGACCTTTGCAATCCCACCAAATGCACAGCAACAACTTCCTCGTAGTTAGCGCCGGCTTTGCAATAGTTTGGGCGGGCTAACCTCGTTTAGACCATGACCTTTTTTTCACATTATTGTCTTATGTTACCCAAACATCCAACCTATTATTTTTTTTATCTAGCGCACACTATACTAAGCCGATTTTAATATTTTTTTTTTAAATGATAATTGAATGCTAATGAAAAGAGTTACATACTTATTTTTTTTAGTTTTTAACTTTTAATATAATATTTATCAGTGTGAAGTGTTTTGAAAATTACTGCTAGACCAAGCATAAAAAGTTTCGTAAGTTTTTTCGTTTTTAATGCTTTGGTTATTGTTATTGTTGTATTTTTCCTCTCTGAGTACACTTGCTTTCTTTGTGTTTCAATTTTTGTTTTTTGATAAGGGATCGCTTTCGTTTGTTTTTTGTTAAGTGAGGGTGAGTGTAATAGTAAAATCAAAGTCCCTGCTCCAAAAAAGGTAGCGACCTATTGTACTAACAAACAAATAACGTCATGCAGGAGAGCATAATGTCATGACAACCCTAGATCAAAGCGACTATGAATGTGTAATACGGTGGTTCAGACCACCTGTACGTAGGGGCTTATATATGATCCGAAAAATAAAAAAATGTTACTTTTCAATATTAGGATTCATTATAATAATTAAATGTTTCGATTGAAGTTTATTTTTAACCTTGTGGTCCCTGCTAATAACAATAGTAAAATCAAAGTGGTCCCTGCTCCAAAAAAGTTTGCGAACCATTGCAGTAACAAACAAATAACGTCATACAGGAGAGCGGTAGATATAAAATTTCTTCATAATGTCACGACATTACAACATCTTCGAAGCAATGTGTCGGAAGAAGAACGTAGCCAATGTTTGGAGGCAGAGAGAGTGCGAATTTCTCGAGTGAGATCACTTACGGCTTCGGAACAATCCATTCCGTTGAGATTAGGCGAGAGGCGACAAAATAGACGAGCAAGCATTGGCATTTAGGTACGATGCAACGGTCGAATACGCCGGCGATAATTCCGTGCAGATTGGAACAATGAGCACAAGTTGCCAATATTGCAGTGCTTTGATGTTTCGCCTTGAACTTACAGAATTATGTTATCGAAACGGCATGGTCTAGTTACCACAACTGACAACGCCACCTGAACCTCTGAATTCATTACTTTCGAGACAAGAACCTCTGTCAAATCATTTTTTTTTGCAGAACATTCAAAGTTACAACAGTGAGTCCCAAATGACATCATTTGGTGCAAATATAATTGAGGAACGGGGTTTCAACCCAACTTTTAAGGTATTTTTTTTTTCTTTTGTAATACAGATCATACACATTCGTTCCAACATACATGTAACCACGAATATGAAAAATACATAAACGAATTTCTATATGAAATATTCAAGGACAAATTCACCATTTCGCTGGAGCATTATTGCCAATTGATGAGGAATATAAATTTCTTCACATTTATTTCCTTGGAAATTCTGAAGCTGAAGTGAATCAACGCTGTGCCATCAATAGTGTATCTAGGCGAGAGATAATATGCAACTTGCTTCAATACCATTCATTTGTTGTTTAAAAAAAATATTATTAAAATCGGTTCTGTATATATTTATATAGATAGATAGATCTGTAGATAGAAAATATATAGATAGAAGATAGGTACACCATCCGTGCGAAGCCGGGGCGCGCTGCTAGTAATAAATAAATACAAATTAATAAGCCGGAAAATCGATTTAAATAAAATGAGAGTGAAACACTTTAAGAACTCTTTCCTGCTAAAAACATACCTTGATAGCCTAGTGTGTACAGAGCCGGCTTGGCCGATGACTCAAAACAACAGTGAGGGGGTTCGGCCCCCACTCAAGATAACAATTTATTTTTTTTTTTCCTTCTTAAAATTTGCAATTACAGAAAATAAAAGGCAATACAACAAAACTCATATTGGGCTATTATTAGAAAATTATTAAAGGATAATGATAAAGATTTATAAATCGAAAAATTGCAAGGGGAGGAAGAGAGAAGAATGAAATAGTCAAATCAAAATAAGTTCAAAGGTCTATGCATCATTCCAAAGTTAAACACCATGACACTATACTGGTTCGAGGAAAGAGTTACTTCCATTTTGGTCGACAGTTCTATGTCAATAGGTTCTTAGTTCTATGCAATTCTATCGAAAATTAGAACATTAAAAGGCAAAGCCAGTATATATTTCCAACTGAATCTTTTTTGAGTATTTAATGTTACAACAATTAAATTGCAGGAAAACTTGTGAATACTAGACACAAATAGACTTTTTAATGGTAATGTGAATTTAGGCTGTATTATTGAGCATATTTATAAGTGCGATCTTATTAAGAAAATTAATTCACACTTTTTCTCTTGAACCAACCAACGCCTCAACACATAATTCATTTTCACAATGGAGCCAGATTAAATTACATATAATTAATTAAAGGCCCATTGACATTCATAAAAAGCATATTAAGCCACAATGTTATGAATTAGCTTCACCTCACACATAACGTAGCAAAATGTGATGATCGCACATCACGTCATACGTTAACAATATACTGACACCTTTAAGTGCAAATTTAATTTCAGCCACAAGTACGGTAGGCAGAAATTCAGCATACACCTGCTCACAAGTTGAACATGAAAGTCAAATTAATGAGCGCAAAAATAATATGCCAACACACTGTGAGAGACAGGGCAAGAAACCGAAGGCTTTTGGAAATGATATTGACAGAAAAGGCCGCGGGAAATGTGCATTTAATAATGAACAATGCTCTGAAGCTTACTAAAGTTGTGTAATAAAGCAGACAGACCTGAGTGGATCTGATAGCTTCATAATCAATTAGTGACCACGTGAACGCATAAAATTACATACCTTCATTGATATCAGCGTGCAACTAGCATTAGTGAAAGTCTTAAACACAAGAACTACCAGAAGAGAAGCATCCGCAGAAGAATTGGCCACTTAAATTGGTCCAGAACAGCGGAAATATAGTGCTTATCAAAATTATACGACACCAAAAAAAGTTTCTTTTCAGTCTCACTAAATCTTAAAAAGAAACACAAAATACTCAATTCTATTTGATAGCAGTATCTGAATAAGAACATTGCGTTGTTTCATTCTGCGTTTGAATTTTACTTTAATTGTAAACAACAGAAAAAATAAAAAAAAAATAAAAAAATTGTTGCTGTCGTATAATTTTGATAACCACTATATTTACGATATCGAAAGCTATTATCATTTTGATTTAAAAAAGATGAAATTTTATTTAAATTAAAAAAAATTCAATTACGAAAATATGGACATCCATCAAAATATTTACCCTCATTAATGGCGCAATTTTAAGTTGAGTCAAAGTGAGCATCAATTTGGACTAAATAATTTCTTCTTATTCTTTTCACGAAATACAATACAAGGTCATTCGCAAAGTAAACGAGACTTTTTAAAAATCTCTATTTATAGTCATGCTATCTTTTGACGGGAGTACTAGTTGGAAAGGTACATCCTTCACTGACGTTTTGTCAAAATATCATGACCAACGGACAATTTCTAGATCAACTTCACTCCCGAACTCAAGCTAAAACTAATTTTACCTTCGAAAATTTTTTTATGCAATATCAGAATGTTACAGGCATCCTTACTAAACTCAACATTTTCTATAGAGATAGTTTCTTGAAGCTAATGTTATAGTATTTTCTGAGACATGGCTAAACTCTTGTGTTCATAGTAATAAAATTTTCTGTTCAAATTTTGTTATATTTAGGGCAGATCGCCCTATTCGCCATGGTGGCGGTGTCCTCATCGCTGATGCATCTCGCCTGCGATCTGAACTTGTTAATTTGAACTGTTCACCTAATATTGAGTTTATTTGTGTGAAATTATTGTTGCCTCATGAATCTGTGTATATATATTCCGCATAATTCCAATTTGGAAATTCATTTGAGTCATGCCAATGCTAGTAACTCAGTTAATAACATTCTACGGCACCGTCTCTTATTAAGCGTTTTTAACCTCCCACTCATTTCGTGGTCCTTTTTCAATACCTTGAATTATCTAGTTCTAGTTGGTAAAGAATGTCTTCTTACAAATTTGAAATCCACTTACTCACCCGGTTCTGACAAAACACCTAATTGTCTACTTAAGTATTGTGCTGAAAAACATTCCATTTGTTTAAACTATTAATTCATCATTTTACGAAATATCTTCTAATCCTCCCATAGTCGACAAAACCATTCTGTAGCACCCCTGAAGATGTCCGGTCAGTGAACTCATAATTACAGGATTAAAAAAGACATATCTAAACTAAGCGTTGATGAATGCGAACGAAAAAAAGAATAGAGGAAGTGAGAAATACATACATACCTATGTGGCCCGTTCGTAAGTGCAAGTAGTGACAAACAAAACAAACTGTAAAGAACAAAAGAGCACTGAAAAAGAAGTTGTGCAATTGGTGCGCATTATATGATAACAAAAGATATGTCACTAAATAATGCAAAATTAGAACCGTCTAGTGACTTAAGTGAGCTTGTAAAATAAACTCTCATGATCGAGAAAGAAGAAGCGAGTGGGAACAGATTGAACATATCCGCGAAATATTTGGAAAAGATTGTACCAGATTATGATGGTGAATAGATACCGGTTAAGAAGTGGTTCGAAAATTTCGTTTTAAATGCTGACGCGTACGCGCTTAATGAAAAACAAATGTTTGTACAGGCGAAGAGCAAGATGACAAAATCTGCTCAATTGTTTTTGGAGTCAACTCTTGTGAGTGATTTTCAAACATTGCGCGCAGTGTTAAAGGATGAGTTCCATAAAGAATACATTAGTGCAGAAATCCATAAACAGTTAAGTGATAGAAAAAAAGGGAAGATAAAAGCTTTCATATATATGAATTAAAAATGAAGAAGATTGCTCTCGGGAACATTAAAAACAATGCGGTAATACAGTATATAGTGGATGGACTTAATATAACATCTGAATTTCGTTGTGTTTTATATTGTGTAAAATCGTACGCTCATCTTAAAGAGCAATATGAAATTTATGAAAGAGTGAACGGTAGTGGAATAAACATAGTACAAAGAAAATTTATCAGAAATTATTTCCAGATGGCAAGTGCACCAGTTTTAAACATTTAAGATAGGGATGCTGAGGTACATAGTGGTAAAACCTTCTAACCTAAAAATTTCTTTTAAGCACATGGTGTGAATTAAGATCGAAAAACATAACCTTGAAAAAAAAAGAGGAAAGGAAACTGCACTTAGGATAAAAATTAAAATATAAAAAAAAAAAAACCAAGAAACTAAAATTGAAAGAAAAGAAACAACAGAAAGAGTTCGAGAGAAGACATTTGCTACCGATTGGCAGAGCAATAGCGTGGAGCAGAGCAGCAGCGTAGCAACAGGGAAGATATTATCTTTCGCGTGGCAGAGCAACACATCGGCTATTGCTTGGTAGAGCGGCAGAGCAACGTATCACTACTTTTTGTTATTACAATTCTTATATTAACCAATTGCATATTTTGATTATTTATCCTACATTTTTTGTAATTTTATAGGTCTTATCATTTTTATGATTTGATACAACAACTACAATTAATTCCTGTGTATTAAAAAGGAACATAATTTGCAAACTTAACTGAGTGAGTATTGCTCAATTTGATGATTTTTGTGTATTTGTGGAAAAATTAAATGAATGAAATTTTTTCTAATATGGAAATTCAAGTGGATGAGATTTTAATTAAATGAATTACTATTTTTGTGTGTTTGGAAATAAATTGAGTGAATTTATGATTAATATAATATATTTAAAGAAAAAAAAAAACGCTACAATTCGGGTATTTTGACGTTGTGCATTTATGGAATGAGGAGTTGATTCTGATTCGGAGGAATGTTTAGTACATTTTTTTGTTGACATACCACAAGCCCCTACTATAGTGGATACTATGACTCGTGAACCTTTTTCTCAACAAGATAAGGATGTATTGGAGAATTTAGTTTAGGTTTCATTAAAGGAGTTGTTGTTCAGTAATGGCACTAGGGAAGAAATACGGCAGACTAATTTTGTAAGATACGTTGAAAAATCTAAGCCTAATGGAATTTTCCGGCAATCCAGGGGAGTTTAGTTCATGGAGGAAATCGGTTGATAGGATTATGGAACTCTACTCGGAACATATCACAACACCAAAATATTATGCAATTCTGTGCGTCATCAGACGGAAAATTGTAGATGAGGCGGACACTGCTTTGGAAAAGATGCCTTTTGCTTCATTATGCAGATAAACGAGGTATTAGCACACTCGAGTACCAAATGTCGATACTCACCCAACGTAATAGTAGCGTTACTGATTTTTACCAAAGGGTTTTTCAACATCTTTCACTAATACTCGACAAGGTTGACTGTCTTGATTTGAGTGAAGATTCTCTAAGGATTACGACCAACACGTACATGGAAAAGGCACTTAATACCTTCATTAACGGAAATATGCCTAGCTTATTTACGATTTGGGAACCAACAAGTTTACCACAAGCACTTTAAATCTGTCAGAAATTACAGAATCTAGGTACAAAAACCAATTATAAAAGTTACCAAGATACATCCTCAAAAGGTTCTCGGCTTTTATCTTATCGTCAATCCTTCCAATCGGAACCGGTACATCTCTCCAAAATTAATAGACCGATTCGGAGTATACCCTTCTGTTCAATAATTCTAATCCCTTCAATAGTTCTAATCCTCTCAATATGCCAATCGTGGACTACCATTACAACCGAGACGCTATACGTCAATAGAAGTCAATTCCCCAATTCAAAGACGTCAAGCTGATAATCCATTTACGTCACGCAATCATCAACAACAAATTTCAATCGACCTAACCACAATTGTAGTCAACCAAGGTCATATCCTTAGAATATTTTTTCAGGCCTCATTAACAATCTACGCAGTACTGAACCACCAATAGACAAACGTTCTTTTTCACACAAGGAGGAATTTAACGAGGAATTCGACGACAGGGAACTCGATAATTTCAATTTTTTATTTCAAATCTCGAATGCAAAATGGAAGAGAGGTAAAATTCTTAATTGACACAGGATAGAATAAAAATTATATTTATAAAAAATTGTTTGATTCCCAAACCTGAGGAAAATGAATATCCATTCCATGTAAGGTCTATTTGTGGTCAGACCCTGATCTCTCACAATATTTGATATTTTCCAACAGAATATCCCTAAACAGAAATTTTATATTCTACCTAACTTGACTACTTTCGATGGAATAATTGGTTATGATACACTGAAAGATCTCAACGCTGTAATCCATACTCAACTACCTAGTTTTATTAGACTAAATCCATTTTCCATTAGAGCAACTGCGATGTGAGACTGTAAATAATTTGGAATCTCGATTGACCCATCTGACTAGAGAGAAAAGTGAAGTATAAGAGAGTTAGCAATTTCTTGCCCGATTCTTTTTTCAGATCCTAACAAGAAACTCACTTTTACTTATATTGTGGTAGCAGAACTCCGAGTCTTACCCTTATCCCATGGCACTAAAGTCCGAAATAGATGCGCAGATAGACGAAGTTCTCAGAGCAGGGGTAATTTGACCCTCTAGATCTCCATACAATTCATCTATATAGTTCGAAGAAAGCGGATTCATCCGGCCAAAAGAAATATCGGATGGTGTTTGACTACTGGAAGCACAATGAGTCGACTGTACCTGATAGATATCCTATCCCCGAGATATCGGATATTCTAACCAATTTAGGCAATAATAGGTATTTCACCACCTTAGACCTCAAAAGCGGACTCTTCCAGATTCTTTTAAAAGAAACTGATGTAGGAAAACTAGCTTTTTCGGCAACAGCGGTAAATATGAATTTACCAGACTCCCGTTCGGACTGAGAAACGCGACGGCTATCTCTCAAAGAGCTATTGATGACATACTCCATGAACATATAAGTACTAGATGCTTCGTTTACATTCATGACATACTGATATTAGAGAAAACAAAAAACGAACAACTAGAAAACTTGCATGTAGTATTCAATATACTGGAGAATGCAAACCTCAAGCTCCAGCTTTATAAGTGTGAGTTCATGAAAACGGAACTGAATTTTTTAGGATTCATCATAGGAGAAGGAGGAATTCATCTGAACCCAGCTAAAACCGAAACCAATTTTAAATACTCTCAACCGCAATCAGTCCACGATTTACGGTCCTTCCTGGGGGCAACAGGCCATTATCGACAATTTATAAAGGATTATGCACGGGTAGCTAAACTCCTGACCTAAATCCTAAGAGGAGAGCTAGGGTGTATTTCTAAAAACTAATCAAAACAAAAAAAAAAAAAAAACACCGATGCAGTTGAATTCGGAGCAGGTCAAGCGCTTCCAGCTTTGAGTCAGATGAAGAAGTACTGAATTATCCTGATTTTGGAAAACCCTTTGAACTCACAATCGATTTCTTTGTATATGCCCTAGGAGCTATGCTTTTGATTGGACGTTCACATAGCAGATAATAAATTTTTATTTTATTTGCTTCATTTCTGTCATTTCAATCTGAACAGTACCTACAATGACGTCGAGAAATGCGTATTTCTCGTTTGTCGCTAATGATACCAGGAACAAAAACAAAGATTCCTTATTAACCGCTCAGCCGGCCGTAGAAAGAGCACGATCATGCTCTCCTGCTCTATTGGCTAGTACAGTAAGCACTAGTTACTCACTCCCATGGAGTAACCAATGCCCTTCCCCTCAACCAACTGTTCGTTCAAACCCAGACAGGTATTGACCGCTACATACAATTCTA
>JBAMAW010001472.1:0-12476 GCA_037043295.1 Amiota minor | reverse complement strand
TGTTACGAAATGAATTGAAATAATAATCCCGAAAAAAAACAAGACAACTCAAATGTCGACGGTGGACTGTATGAATTATTTATTAGTTATGAACGACACAAATTTAGCACCTTCATGTGTTCGTTAACATAAAGGAACTGAAAAAAACATCACGTGATCTTAAGTATAGTGAGCTTACGAAAATGAATACAGAAACATGAAAGCTCACTTAAAGCTTAAAGCTATTGAAAACTTTTAGTGAGTGAGATCTAACATAGGAACAGATGACAAAGAAAAGAAACAAAACATAAACCAAAAAAACCAGCGTTCCTAAACATACCGCCCCACCTGAACGATTGTTCAGCACAATGGTAATACGGCAAGCTTTGCAACTGGGCGTTTAAGAATTCCTTTGGTAGTTTTAAGTGACACAACTCGAACCTTGTTGTCGTCACCTGTAAACACTTCTTCAACACGTCCAATTACCCAGCGGGATGGTGGTAGGTTCGGTTCTTTCAAAACAACAAGAGTACCTGGAGTTACATTTGGTGAATCAGTTTGTCATTTTGTCCGCTGTTGTAGAGAAGTAAGGTATTCCATGTGCCAACGTTTCCAAAAACCTTGTACTTTCGCTTGTATCTGTTTCCAGCGCAGCAGTCGATTTGGATTCGTGTCTAATAACGATGGCTCGGGTATAGTAGAGTAGGCTTCTCCAATCAAAAAATGTGCAGGGGTCAGCGGGTCCAAACGGATATGTCGACCAATTCCGCCGGTAGTGACGATGTCAATTTTAACATAATCAGTGCATCTAATTTGTATGAATGGTTAGATACACATGATTTTATATTGATATGAACTCGTCCACGAGTAACTCCAACATTATTGACAGAGAATGCAAACACTGAAAAGCGAGCATGTTGACGAGAGAAGCCAGCACGTTGAACAAAAGATTCAGTTATGAATGATTTCGTAGAACCGGAATCGAGCAGCATACGGCATTTCAACACCTTGCCATGAGCGTCCACTACGTTGGCAACGATTGTTGGTAATAATGTACTTGAAGTAGCGTATGACGAAAAATTATTGAGCGCAGCTGGAAGTGGCTCTCTCTCAAATGATGACGATTGTATGTTGCAATCCAAATTGTGATTAGCTGCTAAAGTGCGGTCAACAGAGGCGGCTTGTTCCATATGAAGAAGGGTATGGTGTTTGCCCTTACACTTTCGACAACGGTATGTTGAATTGCATTGATTTGCTCTATGGGTATCACTTAAGCAGTTATAGCATAAATTGTGTTCTTGTGATACCTTTCTGCGGGCTTCAACATCCAATGCCTTGAAAGCCCTACATGCGTACATGGCATGTGCCGCCTTACAGACTTTGCAAGGTTTCTTCTGCTCTGTGTTCGCATGGCTGATCGCGATAGCTCGTCGACTTCGT
Source organism: Amiota minor (assembly GCA_037043295.1). Lineage (NCBI taxonomy): Eukaryota > Metazoa > Arthropoda > Insecta > Diptera > Drosophilidae > Amiota > Amiota minor. The sequence goes on along the minus strand of JBAMAW010001472.1, from coordinate 11,057 downwards.
GTACCAAGTGGTGGCTGTAGCGTCTCTAAAGCATCACATCGCCTTGACAAGAATGCCAAGAAACTACCAATGGTGTCAAATTCACCTTCCGACTTCTCCGCCCAAGCCTGTCTGGTTTCATCATCCAACTTTTTCACTAATATGTGAATTAGGAACGGATCACGACTTGTGCAATTGAGTGCCGTCAATCCCCTCAACACCTCGTCAGCTCCATCATGTATCTTCCACAGAATGGTTACATTTGATGTGCTTGTGTGCGGTAGACTTAGGAAATTTTGCACAAAAGATCGAATGATCAGTGGCTTTTTATCATACCTTTCTCGAAGACGTTCCCATGCCTGAGGATACTTGTCGCCAGTGATTTGCATGTGTTTTATGAGATTCAATGCATCTCCCGTTAAGTATGACTTCAGGTAATGAAACTTTTGCGAAGCAGTGAGGTTAGCCTTTGCCGCGATTGCGTCAGAAAATAGATCACAAAAGGACGGCCAATCTTCATAGTTACCCGAGAATATAGGGATTTTAATTCTCTCATAATGAACCTCACTGTTCATCGAGGCACTCTGAAATCTTTCCAGAATCTCCGCCTGTTGGGAGATAAGGTTTGCGATGGAGTTGTCCTTTTCCTCAGCTTGACTATCCGCTTCATAGCCTTTTAAAGCCATATCGACGGACGGATCGACAAAGTCTTCAGCATCACTGTATTCAAAGAGACCTTTACTGCATTCTACAAGCTCTTTGTAGCTTTCTTCGAGCTTGGCTAAGCGATTTCGCAGTAAAGGCTCTGAAGTTGATCTCCCATCAAGATCTTTTGACGCGTCATATGTGCGAGTTATATTGGATTTTAAATAGCCACGTTTCTTCGATAACACCGTGTGTGGACGAACCATTATTATTTTAATTCACTTTGTTTGGCACACCAATTGCAATATTCCTTGATATCCGGCTCGAAGGACCAAAATGTTACGAAATGAATTGAAATAATAATCCCGAAAAAAAACAAGACAACTCAAATGTCGACGGTGGACTGTATGAATTATTTATTAGTTATGAACTACACAAATTTAGCACCTTCATGTGTTCGTTAACATAAAGGAACTGAAAAAAACATCACGTGATCTTAAGTATAGTGAGCTTACGAAAATGAATACAGAAACATGAAAGCTCACTTAAAGCTTAAAGCTATTGAAAACTTTTAGTGAGCGAGATCTAACATAGGAACAGATGACAAAGAAAAGAAACAAAACATAACCCAAAAAAATCAGCGTTCCTAAACACCTCCGATAAAACTCTGTTAAAAACATGGGATGGCGGTGGTACGATTTCTTGCGGAAGTTCCGCAATTGCGGAGGCGGAGGTGAAGTTACGTTGCAACGCTACTATTGATGTGAACTATCGATGGAACTCAGCACTTTTGTATGCAAGTTAAGGTACAATGACCTTTTAAACGACACTTGCATGTAATGATCCTGTTAGTACAGGTTCATTGCCCTTTTCTTACATAATTAGTTAAAAGCTTTATCCGTAATAAAATCATTACTGTAAAAGCTATTATCTAAAGCTTTGCAACGGCACTTGCATGTGCCTGAAAGGTATATAAAGAGTCTTGTTAGTTTTAGTTTAGTAGTTGATTAGTGTCATCACTGGAGCAAGCTAGTGCTACTCCAGTTGATAAAATAAATTTAATTTACACACTTACACAAATATACTTTGTATAATCAAAGCAGAAATTTAAATAAAATTAATTACATACTTTGTATAATCAAAGAAGAAATTTAAATAAAATTAATTGGCGCCCAACGTGGGGCACGGAATAATAAAAAGTATAACGCGTCGCGATACTCTAGTAATTCATCACGAGTTACGCCGCATAAAATCAATGTGAATTAATTCAATAAAGTGCCTCCAAAGGAGCCACAGCGGGAGTGCGATTTAGTAAAGATAAAAATAATCTTTACCGCGTTTGAATAAAAAATTATTGCCGGTCGTACTGCCGAGTCTCTGTAGAATCCGTTCGCAGAGAACCACGTCTAAAGTGTTACCAAGAAGCCCCAGTCACCTGCTGCACCACTGTCGTCGCAGGACAAAAAGGACCAACTTCGAAGGACCATCGTGGGAGATTCGCCGGAATGATTATATTCCAATAACAGTTGACAACGGTCAACAACATACAACAACAATCAACAACGGCCAAAAACAGTTAACAAACGGTCAACAACATACAACAACAATCAACACAATCAACAACGGCCAACCACAGTTAACAAACGGTCAACAACATACAACAACAATCAACACAATCAACAACGGCCAACAACAGTTAACAAACGGTCAACAACATACAACAACAATCAACACAATCAACAACGGCCAACAACAGTTAACAAACGGTCAACAACATACAACAACATACAACAACAATCAACAACGGACAACAACAGTTAAACGGTCAACAACATACAACAACAATCAACACAATTAACAACGGCCAACAACAGTTAGCAAACGGTCAACAACATACAACAACAATCAACAACAATCAACAACAGACAGCAACAGTTAACAACAATCCAAGACAACTCAATCAACAATAATCAACAACAGACAGCAACAGTTAAACAACAGTCAACAGCGGCCAACAACGGTTAACAACACATAGCTACATTCAACAACTAACAACGGTTAACACGATCAACAAACGGCCGACAAACGCAGTCAACAATAATCATCAACAGACGTCAACAGTTAACAACATACATGCAATTCATGTAAGTCAAAAATTTTATTTTTGTGACTATGTAATGTTCTAAGTTAACACAAACAAACAAAACCTGTGCCAAAAACAAAAAAATCTGTGAATTTATGAGTAACAACGAAATAGAGTTAGGCTTTAGTAGGCTATCTTTAGCGGGTGAACCCTTACCAAATACTATGTTGTCTGTAGCACAGGTTAAAGAGCTGATCCAGCTTGAATTGAGAAACCAAAAGGCGGAATTTGATAGGGAGCTTGAAAGTATTAGAGAGGAATTAACTAAGGCATCGGGGAGTGCAACTTTAAAAAAATTCGAGAGGGTAAAGATAGTGCCTGGGGTAAGGTGTGAGGAAACGCTAGATGTGGTCAAGACCCTACCAGAATTTCATGGGCAGTTGGAGACATATGTTTCATGGCGAGAAGCCGCTCACAATGCATATGAAATTTTTCAATGATTATGATGGAAGTTCAAAACACTTCCAAGCTGTAGCAATTATTCGTAATAAAGTTCTTGGCGCAGCAAATTCAGTTTTATCCTCTTTTAGCACTGTTTTGAACTTTGAGGCAATCATAGCAAGATTGGATTTTACTTATGCCGACAAGCGTCCTGTTTACTAAGTGGAACAAGAGCTCTCTACTTTGAGACAAGGTTCCCTATCAGTGTTAGAGTTTTATGATGAAGTAGAAAGGAAGTTGACTTTGCTTGTTAATAAAACAATAATGTCTTATAATGCGGTTTTGGCAGAATGAATGAATGAGAAGTATAGGGCGGATGCTCTTAGGGTATTTATATCTGGGCTTAAGAAACCGTTATGCGATATTCTATTCGCGGCTCGTCCAGATGATTTGTTATCAGCATTAGCACTGGCACAAGAGGCTGACGCGAACCATGAGAGATATATGTTCGCTACAAACTTTGCCAATCGAAACTTTGAGGGAAACAATATGGAAAATAGCAATAATAATGGAAATAGAATAAGTGGAAATCGTGAAAATAATGGAAGTAACAATGGTAACAGTAGAAAGGGTAATTACATGCAAAATGGTTCTGGCGGAAATAATTCAGTAAGACAAAAGAACCCTCATTTTTTAAATAATAATCAAAATAGAGGCAACCAAGGTCAACAGCGAAGAGATTTTCAGCAATCTGAGCCAATGGATATTAATCCTTCTACATCAAGATTTAGGTTGCAACCCTCCTTTAATTATGATCAAAATCAGGGGCAACAAAAGCGTCAAGCAGAGACTGATCGCGCCACTGGCCCAAAAATTCAAAGGGTCAATCATTTGGATCAGGATGTACTTGAATTACCGACTCCATCTGAGTCGTACTACGAATCATTGGCAGAAGAAGCTAATGAAGTTAATTTTTTAGGGGGAAAGTCACTCCTCTCCTGGATTCCCAGGACTTTAGGGGGCCAACAGATTAGATTACTTATCGATACGGGGGCATCTAAGAATTATCTCAAACCTTTGTCTGCATTGAAAGGTATCAAACCGGTCGATAAGGTCTTTGCGGTTAAGTCCATTCATGGCTTAACAACAATTAAAAATAAATGTAAGGTAAATATTTTTGGCAGGATAGCAGATTTTTACATATTGCCAATATTATCAACGTTTGATGGCATAGTAGGATTGGATTTCTTGAAGGAAAATGGGGTGAAAATTGACCTTGCAAATGACACACTCATATGGGAAGCGGGGTGTGAAAAGTTGCATTATGCTGAAAGTCATGATGTTGGTCATCTTCAGGATTGGTCGGAAACAGTACCGGATGTGTACCCTATATCAGATAGTGGGGTAATTCTCTCACAAGCAATGAATTGGAAAAAAAAAAAAAACATTCCACCGTTAAAGTAAATGGCAGGATAATTTGAAGTAGTTTTAATTTTATTGAGTGAATAATTTCTTTTTGGATTCGCTCATTTTGGCACAGGTTGGAATTATTTCAACTGTCACAAAGACTAAATTTTTGGCAATGATTTTTTGTTTTTCTTTGAAATTAATGTATTTATGTTAATGTTAATTTTTTAAAAAAAGAAAAGGAAGTCTTGTAAGGTCCGTGGACGTCCCTCTTTAAGAGGGGGAGGAGTTAAGGTACAATGATCTTTAAACGACACTTGCATGTAATGATCCTGTTAGTACAGGTTCATTGCCCTTTTCTTACATAATTAGTTAAAAGCTTTATCCGTAATAAGATCATTACTGTAAAAGCTATTATCTAAAGCTTTGCAACGGCACTTGCATGTGCCTGAAAGGTATATAAAGAGTCTTGTTAGTTTTAGTTTAGTAGTTGATTAGTGTCATCACTGGAGCAAGCTATTGCTACTCCAGTTGATAAAATAAATTTAATTTACACACTCACACAAATATACTTTGTATAATCAAAGCAGAAAAAAACATCCTGTTAATCATTATTCGTTATTAATTATGAGAAGACAAGATTACAATCACTTTGCTTCAATATCCGGTTTGTTTTTTATGAACAGAAGTAAAGAAGCTGTTGGGTCAGTGAAGCTGAAGAAGACTGCTTAGTTCATGTATTGTGAGTTACAAAGTGCACGTTCAACTAGAATTTGCAATCGCCCTTTGAGCGAGTTGATCTTCATCTGTGGCACAAAATTAAACACAAGCACCTCACTAGTGCACATGTTACAAATGCCGAAGAGTTTTACCCTGACAGGACAAATGTATCTCCTAAGGCGACCAACATCATGACTTTCAGCATAATGCAACTTTTCACACCCCGCTTCCCATATGAGTGTGTCATTTGCAAGGTCAATTTTCACCCCATTTTCCTTCAAGAAATCCAATCCTACTATGCCATCAAACGTTGATAATATTGGCAATATGTAAAAATCTGCTATCCTGCCAAAAATATTTACCTTACATTTATTTTTAATTGTTGTTAAGCCATGAATGGACTTAACCGCAAAGACCTTATCGACCGGTTTGATACCTTTCAATGCAGACAAAGGTTTGAGATAATTCTTAGATGCCCCCGTATCGATAAGTAATCTAATCTGTTGGCCCCCTAAAGTCCTGGGAATCCAGGAGAGGAGTGACTTTCCCCCTAAAAAATTAACTTCATTAGCTTCTTCTGCCAATGATTCGTAGTACGACTCAGATGGAGTCGGTAATTCAAGTACATCCTGATCCAAATGATTGACCCTTTGAATTTTTGGGCCAGTGGCGCGATCAGTCTCTGCTTGACGCTTTTGTTGCCCCTGATTTTGATCATAATTAAAGGAGGGTTGCAACCTAAATCTTGATGTAGAAGGATTAATATCCATTGGCTCAGATTGCTGAAAATCTCTTCGCTGTTGACCTTGGTTGCCTCTATTTTGATTATTATTTAAAAAATGAGGGTTCTTTTGTCTTACTGAATTATTTCCGCCAGAACCATTTTGCATGTAATTACCCTTTCTACTGTTACCATTGTTACTTCCATTATTTTCACGATTTCCACTTATTCTATTTCCATTATTATTGCTATTTTCCATATTGTTTCCCTCAAAGTTTCGATTGGCAAAGTTTGTAGCGAACATATATCTCTCATGGTTCGCGTCAGCCTCTTGTGCCAGTGCTAATGCTGATAACAAATCATCTGGACGGGCCGCGAATAGAATATCGCATAACGGTTTCTTAAGCCCAGATATAAATACCCTAAGAGCATCCGCCCTATACTTCTCATTCATTCATTCTGCCAAAACCGCATTATAAGACATTATTGTTTTATTAACAAGCAAAGTCAACTTCCTTTCTACTTCATCATAAAACTCTAACACTGATAGGGAACCTTGTCTCAAAGTAGAGAGCTCTTGTTCCACTTAGTAAACAGGACGCTTGTCGGCATAAGTAAAATCCAATCTTGCTATGATTGCCTCAAAGTTCAAAACAGTGCTAAAAGAGGATAAAACTGAATTTGCTGCGCCAAGAACTTTATTACGAATAATTGCTACAGCTTGGAAGTGTTTTGAACTTCCATCATAATCCTTGAAAATTTCATATGCATTGTGAGCGGCTTCTCGCCATGAAACATATGTCTCCAACTGCCCATGAAATTCTGGTAGGGTCTTGACCACATCTAGCGTTTCCTCACACCTTACCCCAGGCACTATCTTTACCCTCTCGAATTTTTTTAAAGTTGCACTCCCCGATGCCTTAGTTAATTCCTCTCTAATACTTTCAAGCTCCCTATCAAATTCCGCCTTTTGGTTTCTCAATTCAAGCTGGATCAGCTCTTTAACCTGTGCTACAGACAACATAGTATTTGGTAAGGGTTCACCCGCTAAAGATAGCCTACTAAAGCCTAACTCTATTTCGTTGTTACTCATAAATTCACAGATTTTTTTGTTTTTGGCACAGGTTTTGTTTGTTTGTGTTAACTTAGAACATTACATAGTCACAAAAATAAAATTTTTGACTTACATGAATTGCATGTATGTTGTTAACTGTTGATGTCTGTTGATGATTATTGTTGACTGCGTTTGTTGGCCGTTTGTTGATCGTGTTAACCGTTGTTAGTTGTTGTATGTTGCTATGTGTTGTTAACCGTTGTTGGCCGCTGTTGACTGTTGTTTAACTGTTGCTGTCTGTTGTTGATTATTGTTGATGTGTTGTCCTGGATTGTTGTTAACTGTTGCTGTCTGTTGTTGATTGTTGTTGATTGTTCGTTGTATGTTGTTGACCGTTTGTCAACTGTTGTTGGCCGTTGTTGTTTGTTGTTGATTGTGTTGTATATTGTGGACCGTGTGTCAACTGTTGTTCGCCGTCTGATTGACTGTTGATCGTGTTAATTGTTGTTGTACGACTGTCGACCGTTTGTTAACTGTTGTTGGCCGTTGTCGACTGTTGTTGATTGTGTTGTATGATTGTCGACCGTGTGTAACTGTTGTTGGCCGTCCTTGATCCTTGTTGATCGTGTTAATTGTTGTTGTATGTTGTTGACCGTTTGTTGATGTTGGCCGTATGGTTGTTTGTTGTTGATTGTGTTGTATACTTGTGGACCGTCTGTTGACTGTTGTTGGCCGTACCATGTTGATTGCTTGTTCCGATCGTGTTGACTGCCGTTGTCATCTTGCACCGGCGACAAGTTTGAGGACTGCTTGATGGCCGTCGATGATCGTGCTAGCTTGTCGGTGTATGTCGACGATCCGTTTGTTAACTGGCTGATGGCCGAAAATGATTGTTGTTTGTAACTCGTTGTCCAGACTAGATGATGTTGTTGAGTTTTTCTTAATCATTCCGGCGAACCTCCCGCGATGGCCCCCACGAAGTTGGTCCTTCCTTGTCCTGCGACGACGGTGGTGCAACACGTGACTGGGGCTCCTTGGTAACACTTTAGACGTGGTTCTCTGCGAACGGATTCTACAGAGACTCGGCAGTACGACCGGCAATAATTTTTTATTCAAACGCGGTAAAGATTATTTTTATCTTTACTAAATCGCACTCCCGCTGTGGCTCCTTTGGAGGCACTTTATCGAATTAATTTACATTGATTTTATATAATTACTACCGTATCGCGACGCGTTATACCATGCCTCACGTTGGGCGCCAATTAATTTTATTCATAATTAATGATGGTATTAGGGAAAAAAGACTTTTGGGCCTTACAAACAAGAACAAGAAGAGGTAGACAGAGTACCGTTACCCTCACGCCAAAGATGTCTTTCGCGAACAGCAATGGGCAAGCAAAAAACAACAAACTCGATGGAGTAATTTCGTTGGCGTCAAATGCCACCCGCGCAGGTTTGGGTGCACAGTAACAGGTTGGGCTGGTTTTTTTGGTTTATGTTTTGTTTCTTTTCGTTGTCATCTGTTCCTATGTTAGATCTCGCTCACTAAAAGTTTTCAATAGCTTTAAGCTTTAAGTGAGCTTTCATGTTTCTGTATTCATTTTTGTAAGCTCACTATTCGTACTTAAGATCACGTGATGTTTTTTCAGTTCCTTTATGTTCAACACCACATGAAGGTGCTAAATTTGTGTAGTTCATAACTAATAAATAATTCATACAGTCCACCGTCGACATTTGAGTTGTCTTGTTTTTTTTCGGGATTATTACTTCAATTCATTTCGTAACATTTTGGTCCTTCGAGCCGGATCTCAAGGAATATTGCAATTGGTGTGCCAAACAAAGTGAATTAAAATAATAATGGTTCGTCCACACACGGTGTTATCGAAGAAACGTGGCTATTTAAAAGCAAATATAACTCGCACATATGACGCGTCAAAAGATCTTGATGGGAGATCAACTTCAGAGCCTTTACTGCGAAATCGCTTAGCCAAGCTCGAAGAAAGCTACAAGGAGCTTGTGGAATGCAGTAAAGGTCTCTTTGAATACAGTGATGCTGAAGACTTTGTCGATCCGTCCGTCGATATGGCAGAGTATGAGGAGAAATATTTCGTGGCACATGCAGCGTTAACTACTGCTTTAAAAGGCTATGAAGCGGATAGTCAAGCTGAGGAAAAGGACAACTCCATCGCAAACCTTATCTCCCAACAGGCGGAGATTCTGGAAAGATTTCAGAGTGCCTCGATGAACAGTGATGTTCATTATGAGAGAATTAAAATCCCTATATTCTCAGGTAACTATGAAGATTAGCCGTCCTTTTGTGTTTTTTTTTTCTGACGCAATCGCGGCATAGGCTAACCTCACTGCTTCGCAAAAGTTTCATTACCTAAAGTCATACTTAACGGGAGATGCATTGAATCTCATAAAACACATGCAAATCACTGGCGACAACTATCCTCAGGCATGGGAACGTCTTCGAGAAAGGTATGATAAAAAGCCACTGATCATTCGATCTTTTGTGCAAAATTTCCTAAGTCTACCGCACACAAGCACATCAAATGTAACCATTCTGCGGAAGATACATGATGGAGCTGACGAGGTGTTGAGGGGATTGACGGCACTCAATTGCACAAGTCGTGATCCGTTCCTAATTCACATATTAGTGAAAAAGCTGGATGATGAAACCAGACAGGCTTGGGCGAAGAAGTCGGAAAGTGAATTTGACACCATTGGTAGTTTCTTGGCATTCTTGTCAAGGCGATGTGATGCTTTAGAGACGCTACAGCCACCACTTGGTACACGAAGTCGACGAGCTATCGCGATCAGCCATGCGAACACAGAGCAGAAGAAACCTTGCAAAGTCTGTAATGCGGCACATGCCATGTACGCATGTAGGGCTTTCAAGGCATTGGATGTTGAAGCCCGCAGAAAGGTATCACAAGAACACAATTTATGCTATAACTGCTTAAGTGATACCCATAGAGCAAATCAATGCAATTCAACATACCGTTGTCGAAAGTGTAAGGGCAAACACCATACCCTTCTTCATATGGAACAAGCCGCCTCTGTTGACCGCACTTTAACTGCTAATCACAATTTGGATTGCAACATACAATCGTCATCATTTGAGAGAGAGCCACTTCCAGCTGCGCTCAATAATTTTTCGTCATACGCTACTTCAAGTACGTTATTACCAACAATCGTTGCCAACGTAGTGGACGCTCATGGCAAGCTGTTGAAATGCCGTATGCTGCTCGATTCCGGTTCTACGAAATCATTCATAACTGAATCTTTTGTTCAACGTGCTGGCTTCTCTCGTCAACATGCTCGCTTTTCAGTGTTTGGATTCTCTGTCAATAATGTTGGAGTTACTCGTGGACGAGTTCATATCAATATAAAATCATGTGTATCTAACCATTCATACAAATTAGATGCACTGATTATGTTAAAATTGACACAAAATGGCAAACTGATTCACCAAATGTAACTCCAGGTACTCTTGTTGTTTTGAAAGAACCGAACCTACCACCATCCCGATGGGTAATTGGACGTGTTGAAGAATTGTTTACAGGTGACGACAACAAGGTTCGAGTTGTGTCACTTAAAACTACCAAAGGAATTCTTAAACGCCCAGTTGCAAAGCTTGCCGTATTACCATTGTGCTGAACAATCGTTCAGGTGGGGCGGTATGTTTAGGAACGCTGGTTTTTTTTGGTTTATGTTTTGTTTCTTTTCTTTGTCATCTGTTCCTATGTTAGATCTCGCTCACTAAAAGTTTTCAATAGCTTTAAGCTTTAAGTGAGCTTTCATGTTTCTGTATTCATTTTTGTAAGCTCACTATACATACTTAAGATCACGTGATGTTTTTTTCAGTTCCTTTATGTTAACGAACACATGAAGGTGCTAAATTTGTGTAGTTCATAACTAATAAATAATTCATACAGTCCACCGTCGACATTTGAGTTGTCTTGTTTTTTTTCGGGATTATTATTTCAATTCATTTCGTAACA